>OY776111.1:291181018-291451018 GCA_963675035.1 Allygus modestus
GCTGGGATAAATTCAGTTATTTCTCCTTCATCGTCTGTGGTATCGTATTCCATTGGCTCTTCTTTAAAGGTTTCAGGTTCAGTTTTTATGTCTGCTGTGTTTGTTGTCGTTTTTCTAAGTTCTTGAATAATCGGTTTATACTGCTTCTCAAGCAAAATATCACTTTCAGCAGCACCCTCCTTAAAAAGTTTATATTTGCGTTTAATAGCATTACGCAACTCTATGAGTCGGCTAGTCAGTTGTTTACTGTTTCGCTCCATAGTCATAAATGATAGATTTTAGCAATCACATTTAGATTTAAGGTAGTTCAACCTGTCTAAAAAACAGGGCACGCTTCTTGCATCTTTTCATGTAACGTATTACATCTTTCAAAGAAACACCAGCACTAAAGTCTAATCCTTTATAATATCTACTTTCCTCTCTTACAAGACTGTGTCTCGGTATTACATAACGGTTTGTTAAACTTTTAAAAACAAAGGCTCGCTTTACATTGTCTCTCCATTGGGATATATGTGTTACTATATACTTGTCGTTCTCAACGGTTTTTTCCATATACTTGCTCAACATTCTCAATGGTTTATCATGATGTCTGTTGTACATTAAATACGAGTTGAGAAGCCAAAACTCACACGGGTTGGTCCCTGTAAATGTTTTCCACTGTTCAAATAATGTTTGATTTGTCACTCTATATACACCGTTTTTTAAACTAATACCAAATCTCTCACACTGTGAGGCCACTGTGGGCAGGGCTGCTCTTAAAAACTCTGTAGTATATAACCCCTGGCAGTAGTTATTTACGGCAGCAAAAGGTTTACCCCTAGGTCCTTTGGGAGTATCGTCAGGAATCGGCCCCCAGGCTGTATTATAACTAATGTCAATATAACATTTGAGATATACGCATGTGTTATAAATACTAATAGGCGACCTGATGGGAATAGTTCTCTCTGTCAAAACTATACAACCGATCGCGTGAGGTATTTTGCAACCGTACTCCAACATTCTCAAAACAATCTGAGCGAAATTAATACTACCATGAAGGTTACGTAAAGGCAATACTTTACCAAATATATCCGGAAAGGGTCTAAATCTAGAGATTATATTTTGAGGGTCCCTCACTGTTACATTTTTCATGTCCTCATGATAAATTACTAACTCTAAGGGTACACTCTGTTCCTCACACTTTTGTAAAAAGTTTAACCAAGTATCTCTATTATATGTTCTCTCACTCGCAGATATCATTAATAAAACTACGGGTGGTAGTATCGCGGTGCTTGGAGGTTTTTTATGTCTCCAACACCTTTTATTGAACGGATGGCCGTGTTTACCCTTCCTACTGCAATAGTTTCCACAAAATTTCTTTTTATCCTTGTAATAATATGTACAGAGGTTAGACCTTACGTTATGAAGTTTTTTATCAAATCCCCTTATATCGTTATAATAGTAGAAGCGACCCATTAGAAAGCTTCTATAAAACTGTCCATTCCCACTCTGTACCTTCCCTTATAAGGGTCCAAAGTTTTGTCAATAACTAGGAATCCAAAATTATCAAGCCACGCTCGAGCGCATATTTCTTTAAATTTGTCAAATGACATGTCCGTAGTGACATGATCGTTGTAAGCATGTCGTAAGTTCTTATCGTCTTGTTTAAATAGAATAATAAGGTTGCAATTGTCTCTCACCAGTTGTTTGGGAATAGCGCTGTATGTCTGTCCGAGATAAAATGTATCTAAATTGTTATGTCTCCCCATGGTAAAGTAGTTTCTAATGTTATTGTGTTTTTCGGCAGAAATATCGTCAAAAATCATTATAGAGTTTGGTTTAGCTTGATTTGGGTGTATAACTAAACTATTATCGTCAAATTCATGATACCCAACCTCCTTAGGCATAACCTGTTTAAGTAATTTGTATTTAGGCTGATAGAGGGATTTTGAAAATATATAAATGTTTTCAAATCTCAGACCGTTTGGATCAAATAATAGATTAAATAAGACATTAGTTTTTCCACATGAACTGGGCCCCACTATAATACAACGTATCGAATCTGGCAATAAAACACCGTGCTTATTCTTTTTTACCATACCGGAGCCTGTGAAATATTCGTCAGAGTTTTGAACAGGGATTTCGACTTCCTGCTTTACAAGCCGCATCGTGACTGGTTACATACAACTAATTGCTTTGGTTTTAAGTAATCACTTCACGTGCAAGCTTTTAAGTCACGGTAGAGTGACTCTAGACACGGTTGAGTGACTTTAGACACGGCTGAGCGCTTTTGCATGTCACGTTGCCTCGTTACCGCAGGACAGGAAACATCAATCTAAGATAATATCCTACGTGGTTGCATGTCATTTCCTTTCGCTAACAGAGGTCAGCCAGATGGTCAGCCAGATGGTCAGCCAGATGGTCAGCCAGATGGCCGGGCTCCGGTCATCGGCACTAAGCCAGGTGGCCGGCCTGTAGGTCATTAGCATAAGCATGTCGTTGTCCCTCACTAACGGAGGTCGTTAGCATCTATCCAACTGTCATGGCTGCTATCATACCCCCTCCATCGTACAAAGAGTTTGTCTCCTTTCCTTTTTAATACTCTTTCAACTAAATAAACGTCACCGGTTTTGGACTTGCTAATTTCTTCGGCATAAAACCCACCTTTGAGTATCTCTCCTCTACTGTCTTGCAGTATGTATGTTACCGGTCTTGTTGGTTTAATTGCGTATACTGTAAACGTCTCGTTTGTCCAATTTGGTAAATACCCTTTTTTGAAAACTCTTTTCACTTTACTGATTCTAACGCTGTCGCCTACTTTTAATTTTTGTTTAAGGATTTTGTGTTTTGGTTTCTTAACTTTATTTATTCTCTTTAAAATATCTTTGACGTGTTTTTGTTTAAAATCTTTGGGTTTCATACCTATAGTCTTGTGCTTTGTATTGTTGTAAGACTTTACAATTTCTGGCAATATACTTAACCATTCGTAACTTCCACGGGCTGTAAATAGTTTGTACATTTTTGACTTGAGAGTCCTGTTTAATCTTTCTACTATACTGGCTTTAAGTTCAGAAAATGTAAAATAGTGATTGACTTTATATTTTTTCATTAGAGCATTTACATGTTTATTAAAAAAGTCGGTTCCTTGGTCTGTTTGAAAGTTTTTCATTTTATATTTAGCTAAGATAGGAGCGAGTGCCTTTGCCACTTCTGGCCCTGACTTGTCTTTTAACGGTACGGCAAAAGCCACTTTGGACAAACAGTTAATCATCGTCAATATGTACTTGTACCCTTTATTAACTTGGGAATATGGCTTCATTTCAACGAGATCAGCCTGATAAAGGTCTGTTAGCCCCTTAAGGGTGACTTTACGCCTGGTATAATTTCTCCTGGCAGGTCGGTGTAGTTCATTAGCTATAGCTGTTTTACCGTCCATTTTGATAATGATTAAGATTATCCAAATCTTCTACTTATATATATTTTTTTTAGTAAAGTCATGGCCCCTCCACCGCCATGACTCGTGGAGACCTTCCAAAACAAACTAGTTGTCTCCTCCGTTTATTTTTTTTGTATTTTTACTTTTTATACTTTTTTTACCCACCGAACCGTTCCAAGGAGTAGCCTAGGTGTTGGCCAGGCTCCTCAATGTACAGGGTCCTTCTTTCACCCGAGGTCTTTTCGATGGAGTAGCCGGGGTGTTAGCCCGGCGCCTCAATCTACTGGACCCCTCATTCACACATGGGTCTTTCGATGGAGTAGCCGGGGTGTTAGCCCGACGTCTCAATCTACTAGACCCCCTTTCAGGTTTACGGGGCTTTTCGTCACCCGCGCCATAGACCTCCATTCGTTCATGTACATTCATGCAGTGGGGATTATAGCATTTACATTTATATTTTATATACAAGGGTTTTTTTACATAGTCTGGTACTCTAAGAGGTACCAACTCTTTAAAGTCAATGTTGTTTTTAGAGCATAATGTAACATAAGGACATTGACTATAGATAATTTCTATAAAATAATTAAGTGGTCTACGTAAGAATGTATCCCAATATAAACAATTACAGTATGCTGAGCGACCTACATAGAATTTTTTAATATACTCTTGACTTATGGCGTAATGGTTACGCCAATGGGTTTCTACAAACTTTTCGAAAATTACTGGGGGCATGTTTAGGCAAATTAGTTCGTTAATACATCGGGTGCGATCCCAGATTTGTTTTTCACAAAGTTGAAAAAGTGATTTTGGTTGATTCATAGTAAAGAGCAGGGACACGTCAGATCGCTATGGCGGCAGGGAGCAAAGAGAGAGAAAGCGCGCGAGATAATAGAAAGCGGGGGAGGGGGAAGAGTGACGCAACCTGTCGGGGTTACTCAAGTCTTTGAACTTTTTGGTAGCCAAATGGCAAGGTGTCGTACTCACCCTCGAGCCTCCTTTTAGGTCCTGTGATTTTAAACTTTTTAATTTCACTTACCGTTACAATATCTCTGTCTTTAGTCCTCCTGATTCTGTTTTCTTCAATTTCTAAAATTTCAGCTGCTTCACTAAGGACCATCTTTTTTAACTGTTCAAAATTTAATGTTTCGGAAGTCTTCATATTGAGGGTGAGGCCCTTGATTTTACACACAGTTTGTAGCTTTTGCTTTTTGGTTGACCAGACAAGGTATGCATAGGTCTTTGGTCCCCCAGAAACAAACTCTAAGATATAAGAGCCGGGCCCGTACTCACTTGCCAATTCGTCCGTCATTTCCCCGAGGTAATCTCCCGTAGAGACCTTGTACAATCCTCCCCTGTATAGATAAATACACGAGTCCGTGTCATAGTAAAGGACTTGACCTCCAAGGGCATCGAGATGTTCATACAGTTTAAGCCTCGCCTGGGCTGTGGTGTAGGCCGCAATAACAACATTTACATTTGTCAAAGGTTCCCCCACTTCCTCAATATATTCCCAGTTGACAACAACAACTTCCTCGTTAACAGTTTGAATCCTATTGACTTGTACTTCTGGACTGATTAACATTTTAAACAAGACTTTAGATTCCCTTACAATTGTTGCTTTAGTTTGGTTCTCCCTCTGTCCGAACTTTCCCCAGAAACTGTTAAGCATTAATTTAGCCAATGATCTAAGTCCCCCGTTCTTACAAATTTTTGCCTTGTCCAGTTGAATACCCTCATGTTGGAAATAGTCTGCGATGTACTTGTCTTTGTCCTGTTCGGTATTACACCAGCTAGGATAGCCTGAGGCTTCCTGCTTCATTTTCAAAAACTTATTAATAAAGTCTGTAAACAATCCCCCTTTCTCGTATGTGGCTACCTCGTACTCCCACAACTCGTACATGTCCAGTACAGCGTAACCCTTCTCAATCGCCTTCCTAATTTCATCCATAGTCCAAGTCCCTACTAACGCTCTTTTATCACTCTCATGTTCACAGTCTCGCTGGTTTTGAGTTTCCCCGCAAGTCCTACACAACACAAACATTAATTTATTATTCATTTTAACAGGGAGTACGGGGTGGTAGAGATCCTGAGGTGGCAGGATTTTACATTTTAGCAAACCATCTACATTTAATCCTCGCTGTCTGCACTCCCTATCTCCCACATAAATGGTAGGGTGGCCCAAAGGATATTTCCCATATTTGTTTACATAGGGGTAGAGGGAGCAAACATCGACATACTGTATCGTTTCTCCCTCTTCGCATTTGTGGTATGTTTTTGAATTACCTGTTCTGCCTCCAAAGAACGCTTGCCGAGGGTCGAGGGGAAGATTATTGAGGATCGGCAGGTTGTTCAAGTGATTTAGTTTATTGTCCTTTTTCAAAGCTCTAAATTCACACTCCCACATTACTACAACTTCGTAGTCACTGATTTTAGACATTTTCTTCAGAGTCCTTTCATATCTTAAGTTAAGTGAATCTGAGGGATCCTCCTTCAGAGGAGCCTCTCTGTCGTAAGGAAAACATTTCGGGCACCCGTGCCAGTAACACCCGTGGAACTCGTAAATTCGTTCCCCGTCAAACCCGTCAACTTTTAGCCCGTTAATTTTAACTTCTTTACCCCGGCCAGCGTGCTCAATCCTTAACCCTCGTTCCTCCTCTTCCCACGTTAACCACTGTAAAGCAACGGCTGATTGATTGTCAGTAAGTCTGTACCCGTTTTTAGGGATTAGGCCAATTGTGTTTGGTTTCAAGAAGTTACGGCGGAAGGCCAGGTTACAAGCGCTAGCAATAGTTACGGACTCGAGGAAAGGATCTACGTTACATTCTTTCAAGAAAATACGTCTAAACTTTAATGAGGCCTGAGCTAAAATCTCTACGTCAGAGATGCAATACTCCAAGATTTCCTTTTGAAAGTCAAAGACATAGTTACTCCCCACCTGTTCCTCGTACCATTCTTCAAAGGCTTCGTGTTTCTTTTCAAACATTGATTCCGGACAGTAGTATTTTTTGTCGGGCATAGGGCCTACATAATTTTGGTTCGCCAAGGTGTTGAAGAGGTGGGGAAAGTAGCCCTTCTTTTTCTCGGGAGGCAGTTCAAAGGCGTTAGGGAGCGCAGCGAGAGCCATGGGGAAATAGCTCAGTGAGTCAATGAATCTCACATTGTCCATTTCCATTAAAATAATTTTGGTCCCCCTCATAACCAGTTCCGGAGTGAATTTAGTTTCTTCCAACACATACTTTAACAAAAACTGAAAGTCAAAGCCTTGCCCGTTGTGGGCAATTACACAGACATTTTTGAACTGTTTACGAGCTTGCATCACATACTCCATGAAGTGTTTTACCGGTTCTTCCTTAAAAACTTTAGTTCTGTTTCTACATGCCATGCAAAATCTAGACTCGATACAATTAAAGCAAAACTGTTGCGAGACGCACAAGTTGACTTGATGTACTTTTTTATCAGGGTCAGAGGGGAGAGACTCGTCTTGCCTTGTTTCCAAGTCAAAGAAAATGAAAAGATAGTCTTTAGTTTTAGGCTTTCCATCATTGGGTTGCATGTAGCATTTGTGATTTGGATCTTTGAATGATTTGCAGGGTTTACAAAAAACTTCCCCGCACTTGTGAGGTCCGGATCTCTCTTTTAAATTAACCAATTTCCCGCAGTCTAGACACTTTTTTACTGTTTTGCATTTGTCAACCTTATGGGCGATAAAACAGAGCTGGTTTCTCATATTCATGTTGCAGTCTGTGCAATCTATTCCCCCATGCTCCTCTTTACAGGGAGGTGAGATGGTTTGACATTGAGGGCAGATGTTTGAGCATCTGTGATTTGCTTTGTGGTCATAGGGAACATGGCAAGCTTCACAAAAATAGTGACAGGCGAAAGCAGCGGTCAAACTGTTGATTACATTATAATGACCGTTGTGAAAGAGCAAGTTAATTTTGAATTTAGGATTTTCAACAGCCCCTTCAAAGTAAACATCACGACCTTTTTTGTCAAAGTTGTAGACTGTGATTTTGTAGTCTTTTAGCAAGTCCTGAAACTTTTCCAATTCGGGGATACCGGCACCTTCCTCAGAGATCTCTACCCTAGCCCGCCGAATAAGTTCCTTTGCCCTAAACGATTGTCTTTTACCCTTGTCTTCTCGGATTGCTTTGTACTGGGGGTCTTTAGTCACGTTTGCTATGGCCACCACCAAAGCCCGGGGGAGACACAAGTTATCTTTGTTGTTAATTACTACTATTCCCCGTCTCGCTTTACATTCTTCATCAAAGGTATTATAAAAGCCAGGTCTTACCTTCCCGGAACCCACAGGGAGATTAACTCGGGTACATTCAACTTTAAATGTGTCAGTAGATTTAATTGATTCTGAATTGGATTGAACAATACCCCCGAAAATTTGCCAAAGGATGTCCTCATCAATTTCACCAACGGGTCGGAAAGCTACAAAACCGGGTTCTTTACTTTTTAAGTTCAAGCTGTGCAAGGTGAAACCGAGCTGATCATTTTCATGGGCCCGCTCTTTCATTTCATTAACAATTTTGGCAAACCCTTGTCTTAGCCAATCAATTTCAGTAGTTTCAGGAGGAGGATTAGTAAATTTAAAAATGGTTCGTGTTCCATAAATTCTAAAATGTCTAACATAGGTTTCGTCCGAACTGAGAACCTCGACAGGATTTACAGCCATTTTTCAAATAAAAGTGAGGTTATGTTACGCAGAATAAAACAAATTAAAAGTGAGGTTATGTAAAATACAAAGCAAAAAGTGAGGTTAGGAAAAGTGAAGCCGCTATGGGGAGCAAACGCTCAAGTTTAATCTTTGCAAAACGCAACGAACGGAACAGCGCAAAAACACGTCCGATCGCAACGGGAGCAGGGAGCAAAGAGAGAGAGAAAGCGCGCGGGATAATAGAAAGTGGTGGGGAGGTGGCTGATGCAATATGTTTATTTGTTACAGGAGGTAGCGACAGGGCAGTGGCAGCGCGGCTGGGGACAGGTCGGGAGGAGGAGGCAGTGGCTGGCAAAGGTATGGATAGACGGTGGCGGGTTTACGGTGATATACATTTATATATATATATATATATATATATATATATATATATATATATATATATATATATATTTAAAACTACGTAGTATGATATTATATATATATATATATATATATATATATATTCTCTCTTACATTATAATACTGCAGGTATTTTGTGTCTTACATTACAAGCGTGACATAACTACCTTGTTATATATATATAACCTTATTATACATAATTATATATATAACTACCTTGTTATACATCTTTATATATATAACTACAGTTGGTACCACTGGTATGTAGGTCATGTTTTTTGTTTTGCAATTCATTTAGGTTGGCTACACGTTTTCTCATAAGAAAACCATGTTAGCGCTTAAAGACCGCGTCTCCTACTGATGAGAGACATTTTTAAATAACCGAGGAAAGTAAGAAATAAGCTCGAATGTAACATTTCTGTCTTTTAAAGCCTTATCGTCAGTTTCCGGACCACTTACATTTTTCAAGTTTAACTTTATGTCTAATTATATTCGTTAGGAGTTCTCTCCCAACATTAATTTATAGTTTTGAAGACTTAAATGGATTTGTGATAGCATCACTTTTACATTTCTCTTTATAAATTGTTATATTAAAACTGTATGTTTCTTATTTTGTAATATTGTATAAATTTTAAATTGTAAATAAACCGTAAAAATTTACCCTTAACTAATTTTATTTGTCTACCATAATTGTAATAGATTTTTTTAGAGATTTTTTTGTATCAGGTAACACTTATTTACTTTACTAGTCATTAACAAGTGATAGCTAACACGCAGTACATTCAACCATTCAAAAATATAACACAACCTGTTATTTTCAAACCATTCTGAGAACCTTTTAAGAGGTTTATGTTTGTTTATATTCAGTAAGTATATATTCCCTTTAGAGGCTCTGGCGTATTGACTACGCTGGATTTTCTTATTTTATAGCTCGACTAGCCGGTGCAGTGCCCGGCTTACCCTGGGCAATACGCCATTTGTGTCTGCTGCATTCTGTGGTTAACATTTAAATACTTTGAATAATGAACAGCTGTTTGTTTTATCGTCTGATCGAATCAAGTAGAATGATTTCAAGTTCTTTTTCCCCATGGGACATCTAAAATCAATTATCCGTTACTTTATATAACTAAGAGCGTGGTGTAACGTAAAATCCTTTTACCTGCATTATCGTAAGAGTATTCATAACAGGTTAAGTTATTCTAGGTTTAGTCTAGTGGTTTATCGGTTTTTGTCTTTATAAATATTGAGCAATTAGGTTTTATCGGAGGATTAGTGCATGTAACGCTGAGAAAAACTTACCTGCATAACGATAACAGTAAATTAACATTTTCTTATACCTCGACAACAAAATAAGTATTTCGTAACATTACTTTTGAATATACTGTTAGTACTTTTATATTTATATAAACAAATTATTACATCCGCCATATGAAATATGCTTTTAATAAAAACAGGGCTATTCAAAGTGATTTACGAGTTTTAAACTTAGGTGTAATTTATGTTAAATAGCATCTACCAACCACCTTTGTTTCCATTTCAATGCAATCCCAATTTGTTATTCCATGTAAATGTCATATATGTAAATCGGTAATCTCCCTGTAATGGCTTTGCCAAAATAAATTTAGATCTTTTTGATATGAAGGCCTAGTCTAATTTGCAAAGAAAGTTGAAATATTTATTATTATAACCATGGTAAGATTTATCTAACATTATAATCTTAAATATGTTATTTTTGTTTGATGCTAAGATTTGTAGATGTTTTATTCACTTTGGAAATGCCTCCTGAACTGTTTTTTTTTTTAATTGAAGATTGAAATTGTAAATAGTTTGTTATTTACTGTGTTTCAAGTAGCCTCACTAACCGTGTTGAGGTTAGCCTACCTAATGACAATGTATTAAGTAATTTAAAAATTAACAACATTTTAATTTGTGTTAATTTAATTTTGAGTTTTTATTATAAATTATACTATATTTTGTAACAATATATGGAGGCTTACGTGATTAACATCTACAGGTTCTCTCCTGTTCACGTCGCTGTTAGCATGTCATTGTGGTTAAAGTCGGAAGTAGGTGTATCTGGGGTAGTGTCCTTCGCCGAGGTACGATATTATTTTCACCGATATGGTCGGTCATAAGTGCAACAAACACGTCAACTATAAAGTCGAGTTTTGTTCCTAACTATTGGAAAAGTTAGTAAACCAGTGACGTAAAACTACAACTCGCTTAACAAGAACTGGCCCGGCCTCCCAGGGCAGTGATACAAAAGGTTTTAATTACGAACTGTTAACTATGTAATTATTGAATGGGTAAAATATTTCGACAAAATAAATTTAGTAAATTAAAATATACTTTTTAATCTGTGCAACTGTTTTTGGATCTCCTTAAATATGTTACTTGCGGTAGGAATGAAATTGGAAATGTAAAATATGGACTTTTATATTTTAAAATAGTTATGATAGTTCTACGGATACAAAACCGCTATTGACATTTAGCAACTGGTCTACAAACCATCAAAAACTGAGATAATTCAGTTTATAAAAGGTTATTTAATGTGAAGAATTATCGTGAGTAAAGGATAATGCAAAAGCTCACTTCTCTTAATAAAGTCAGTTATATTCATTGTATACTCTTGGTTAGTAATGGAAAAAATAATAAGCAATGTAACTCATATGTCTTATTCTAAAAATTTAATTTAAGAAACCCCAGTTTTTTCTAATTGCTGGTGCAAATAACGTTACACTCATCACCAATAGGTCTTCAATTGGGAGTTTTTCCTAATTATTATATTACACCATGAAGGTAAACAGATCGTTCAGTGATGATAAGGAACGGGATAGCATTTATAGATAGCTATGTTATTTTATCGGCTAGTCCACTGGCTACTTTAAAACGGTAAAGACTTTGGATTTCAGCCAAGATGAATCTAGGAGCATCGTCTCTCCTATACAGAAACACCAATCGGATAAACTTGGTTTGCTTTAATTAAACTATGCAATTGAAATCTTAGGTAATTATATAGTAAAAACTGATTACTTCAATTAAAGTATTTATAAACTCTAAATATCTTTAGGTTGAACGAAATGGCCAGAACATAAACTGTTAGAATTTTATTGCAGTAAATAAAGTTATTCGTATAAATTCAGTAATATTCTTTAAACTAAAAAAGTCCCTTTATCAGAAAAACGTTTTTCAAGAAAGGAAAATACCATTCCAACCACTTGGGAGAGTGGGTGAACTAAATTAAATTAGAGCCTACAAGAAAAAGTTTCGTGAGGATCTTTGTATCCGTCAAGACAACCTACTTTCCTGATGTGTCTGGTTCTTAACTGCTACTGTAACTTAATTTGTAGCAATTAAAGTACATTGAATACTTGGAAGGGTTTAGTTATCTCAACATCAGTTCTGGTGTTTAAAAAAGCTTTTTAACACTTGGGATTACTACTTAAATAAAATTGCTTTATTTCTTTGCAATTGGAATTTCGTATCGACAACATCAATGTACAATACACCATCGATAACAACTTGAGTAAAAGTGTTATTAAAAGAATTTTATTTTAGGTATTATTCACATAAAAATACTTTGCAAGCAAATTGTCTTACATCCGCAAGGTTATAAACTGTTTTACACGTATAGTTTTGATATAAACCCCTTTTAAACTAGTTACATTGAGTTTTTTGTCGTTTGCTGCTTAGTCACATAGTCACTTTAATTTTTGGTAACTTAGGAACGTTTTCATTTTTCCAAAACTTAATACGCAGCCAAAACTTATAATTTTGTATAAACTGAAATGATTACAAGCTTACATAATTAAGCCTGTCATGTTTTATCCTTGTATCGTAATTTCCTGCTGTAAAGAGGCAGGATGAAGGCGTCACCATGGTCGAGGGTGATCAATCTTAGATGTTTATTGGCTCCACATCGGCGTCTGCCCTTGATGGCCACGCCAAAACCGCTTCATTCATCTTGATCAAATGGAACAACTTTAAAATGTCCTAATATTGTGCTTTAACATTAGGCATATCATCAGTCCTTGTCTTATAGTCCTGATTCCTCCACCGCTATTTGCAGCGGAATTGTTAAACATAAGAAATGATTTAACATAACCGAGTGAGAAATTATTCACCGTTACAAGTGGAAGTGTGGACATTGCGTGGATATTTGTATTGTTTACACAATTAAGAGATGCTGTGCTAAAGTATAAAAGTTGGTATTGGTCTTACCATACAAACATAGTATTTACATAGTAGGCAGTAGTTCGAAAAGTAAAATAAAACAATTCTTTAACATTTTTTCTTACTTTTTACTTATATATATATATATATATATATATATATATATATACGTGTATATCTAACCGTATAATGTTAAATTATAAGGACACAGCTAATAAGGCGAAGAGGACCAAATGAGTCAATCCATCCCATCCTCATCCCTTCAGTTTGGCCCTACGCTATTAAATATTAAGAGTATTAAAAATAATATTTCTTTTTTTTCTTTTTTGTAATATGTGCTTTGTTTTCGTGGTAAATGTCGACAACCGCGCAAGTGGGTTTCAATTTTAATAGTGGTTAAGTGTGACTGAAGATGGGTTGTGACTGATCCTAAACCGGTCTCGCAATTGTTAAACACATAAGGCTACAACCAAAGGATTTTGGTGAGTTTTAGATTAATATTTCTTTGTACCTAACAATATCACAAACAAAACATAACTAACCTAAAAATAAAAATACTACCTGACTCATTATTGATGTCCCTCAATTAAAATTTTAACTTTGTACGATTAGTTAAATATCCTACAACCACAACTATAGTGGTTATTTGCAATCTAAAAACCAATCGAAAATTAGCTATTTTCTGTTAGCAAGCGAAAAAAAGGTTTTTTTTCACCGGCTGCGCCTTCCTATCCGCACGCTGACAGAAGATTGATCGTTGGACTTCGGATTTAGCATTTGAGAACGACCAAAGAGTAGTTTGAAATAGATGTCACAAAGTGTGCCTCACAAAAATTGCATGAATGGGACGTTACTTCTCCATCGTATGGTGTGCTCGCTAGAAGATCACTTGACATGCTTTTGAGTTTTAACTTGCCATGATTTTGAAGTAACGTTTGTGCAACATCAGTAGATTAATAATAGCGACATATTAGTATATTTATTGCTTGAAAAACACTGCTGTAAAGCACAATCCAAGGTCAGTCATTAATGCTGTCAAAGTTGTTGACTTAAAATTGACAAAATCCTTATCATTGTCTGGAAGAGTGATCATTACTGGAAACAATGTGGAATTTTATTGTTATATTTGAGGGATAGTAGAAATTAATTTAACTTTTAACTATTATTCGTCTAAAATAGATAATAAAAGTAAATGGGAAATACGTAACAGTATAATATACTTAGCCTACTTGCCGATTAACTCGTTAAAAATATATTTACTGAACTAAAGCTACGCTTTAGTTTTTACGCTAAATGTTTTTTTCAGATAAAACATAATTTTATCACAAACGATTTACATAAATGTATTTAAAGTGCCTCGTATGTACATTAAACGAGTGCAGGATATAAAGGCAGTGGTGTTGGTCAATCCAGAGTGAGTGTGTTCTGGAACAACCGTGACTTGCCTGGAAAGTGTCTTGGTGCAAATAAGTATTCTACTCGTGAATTCACTTAAACAAATTATTCTAGGAACAGTCTAAACGTTTACTGTATGTATAAATTATTAAGCAGATTTTACGTTTATTTATTTCAATTTTATTTATGATACACTTTTTGTTTCTCTATAACCATTATGTTTGTTTATTACTTTGTTGTTACTATTTTTAAATACCCAGAAGAAATAAATTTTACTAGAAGTAAAATATAAGTTTTGTTTTATTTCTACAAACCAGACTGCTAAAGTCACTACCCCAGTCGAGCAGCATGCGGTTGTGTCTATTATTAGTGTAGCTACTTCATTAGATCTTACAACCCTTTATATTACAGTATTAATATTTTACTCATTACAGCCTCGTTATTCGTGTGGTGTATATTGGTAGGATTTAATAAGGATGAGTGAAATACTAGTTGCAAAGTTTTCCCAACTTGAATAAAAATTGTACGCCAACTGACTTTTCATTCATTTCAGTCATTTTAAGGATATATAGAGAATCGGGAATATCGGGTATAGGTGCTGCACGATAAAACACTGTCTCGAAACGAGTTTTGTAAATATATTTCTACTCGATAAAGGTGCGGCAGAGCGCCAGGACTCAGGAGAGCCCCCGGGGAGCGGGACGTTTTGATTGAAGTCAACCTTATCAAAAGATAGCCTGCTTGTGACTTGAAAACTTTCTGCTACTTTTACTTTAAACATATCAGATTCGTTTTCCTCTTGGTTCTTTGATGATTTGAACCAGTTATGAGCATTACTTTGAGATATTTAGTTATATTTCACTTATATTTAATACGTCAGTGTTACGTTAATTCCACGTGTATTTATAAAGGTTTTTCTTTTTGTAATAGCACCTGAACATTAAATATAAATTATATTTAGAAAATATAATTGTGTAGTTGTTTTATTAAAGTCGTCATCATTAACTAAATCCTTTGTTAAGGAGTTGGGGCCGCTCCCTATCAACATATCAAAAATTCTATTGCTGTGGGGTTTTGCAAAAACACGCAAAAGACAAGTTTTAATTTGTTTACTTGCTCTTGAAAAATGACATTGTTAGGGCTAAAATTAATAATATAATAATTGATAACTAAAATTAATAATTTTATTTGGCCTTTAAAATATATATTATTATAAAACTTGTCACTATAGGACAATGTAGGTGTCGTTTTTAAATCATCTGAAAGCTCTGCCATGTTAACCTGCATTATAGGGTAGTAATTGAAATTCATTTTAAATCAATAAAATATGTATACTCAAACGTTTGGCACTTTATTCCGGGAGTTTATGTCTCACCACGTAAAACACGGATATGTTTAACTCAATCAGATCAAATTTGTACCCAAATTTGTCAGCATTTCTAAGCAAATGTTTCCGTCTACTGTCAATAATTGAATTAATGCATTATCTTTGTTGGTAGAAAAATTAATGTGTGTGAAATATTATTAGTTTAATCCTGTTTTGGTATTGTGTGTTTTCACAATTTTGTTTATGAGCAGACAACAACGAACTATTATAGAATTCAAAAATAATATGCATATATTATGCATTAAAGAAAAGTTAATTTTTCTTAAAACTTTCAAGAAGAAAACCATTACTTTGGGAAACTAGGTAAAATTTACATCAGTCTTACATATACGTTTTTGTTCAGTTATTAACGGCAATATGTTTTTAATAGAGAGAATGTACATAGTGAGTTTTCAATCATAATTTAATATACTAGTTTTCAATCATATCCACTGCTAATTCACAAACGTTATAATAGTAATCAATCTTATGAGTCAGATTTGGTGTAACTATACTCCATTATACACAGAGTTATTTTAAAGTGCTTGTTCCAACTGTATATAAATAAATGTTTTAAAAGTTAAATTGTTCTTATCGTTTGTGATACACTTTGTTCGCTTTATTGTGCATTATTATTTCCCACATTCCTGTTCAAAAACTTAGTGCATTCTATGCATTTTAGTTTGAGTAAAAATCTAGTTTTACCACTAAGGTAGTCAAAACCGGGCGAGTGGTAAGGCTCGTGAGGAGAAGGAGAGACTCAAAGTGATAACACCAAGACTGGGGCACGCACTGAACATAACTCTAAACTGGCGAAAAAAGAAATGTGGTATGTACAAAATCGAGTTACTATGTTGCCTTATCATGATATCCAATCTGTTATATGAGTAAAAACATGTTTTTAGGTCTCTTCATATTGTATTTTAAACATAGGCTCAAAAGTAAAGAATGTAATTAATTATACTAAGTTATTAAGTAGATTTTACGTGTATTTATTTCATTTTTGATATTAATTTTATTTATGATAGACTTTTTGTTTCTCCATAACTATTATGATTGTTTATTACTTTGTATGTTACTATTTTTAAATACCCAGAAGAAGTAAATTTTACTTGAAGTAAAATATAATTTTTGTTTTATTTCTACAAACCAGACTGCTATCGTCACTACCCCAGTCGAGCAGCATGTGGTTGTGTCTATTATTAGTGTAGCTACCTCATTAGATCCTACAACCTTTTGTGACTAAATGTAGAATTGCATTTAAATGTACAAGTATGGACCTTTTGTATTACTTAAATAAAAAATATATTTTAGAGAAATTCCGAAAGGTGAAAAGTAAATTATTTTAAACAACTTTTTTATCAGCATATTACGTGTTGTTATTACTTACAGGATGTAACAAAATACGTCTTACAACACTTAAGATATATTTACACTTATACTGATTCACATACAAACGGTAAACATATATAAAAGATGGTACTAGGCTATCGATTTCGACCAGCCTCACCAGTCATCATCAGGCCAATGAGAGAACTGACAGAATCCCTATAGAATTGAAGATTATTTTGTAAAAAAGGTATTTTAAAATAAAGCGAATTAATACAAAGTATATTCAGACTAATTACACCATCGTTTAGTCATTCTTATTCTTAGATTTTTCATTCCCCAAGATAGTACTGATTAAAGCTCCGATCTGCCATACGGGAAAAATATGCACCTCTGTGTCAAAATGCATTATTAATATATGGGATGAAATTAATATCGTCTTACACCCCTTTAAAAAATAGAAAAAAACATATATTTACAATGAATGAGCAATGTATACCAAACAGTAAATATAACAAATTGTGTACGAGGCTATCGATTTCACTGGGAATGTGGGCATTCAGCTAACATCATTAGGGCCAATAAGAGAATCGTTCTCTCACTCTCTCCAATAAAGAGCCTCTAAATATAAAGCAATTAGAAACAACTGTTTTTTAGGACCACGGTCAATATCTTACTGTAAAACAGTTTTAACAAGAGAATAACCAATATCATTAGAAATGTGTAAATATAATGTTCATAACTATTGCAATTGTACGTAAATTGTATGCGTTAGTAAGATATTTTTGTTACTTTTTACCCCTTAAAGTATATAGGGGAGAAAATAATTTTAAGTCTTAAAGTTGGTTATGGAAATTTAAATGTTCGTGTATGGATAAGGTGATATTTACCAAGTGATTTTAAGAGCGCTCATAATTATTCCCGTATGAAGAATACCTATGTTAGTTCGATATCATTATAATCAAATTAAAAAATATTATAATCATGTAATCCTCCTTTGTAACTAATAATTGTGTATACTATCTATAAATTATTAAATGCCACAAATTATCATTCTACTAATTATTTGCCACTTACGATGGGATTTTTTATAATGGAAAAGGTTTGCAACTATAAACTATATATGAGTCATGATTTACAATTGTACCATGACAGCAATTCTGCAGGATAAATTGATTCAAGACCACATTTCAAGCAATGTGAAAAAACCTTCGATGAGATAGTCTAATCGTATCTAGTCACCCGAACCTTAGGAACGCGTCAGACAACCTACTATCTTTTAATAAGATCGGCTACAAATGGTCCGTGGTGACGCTCCCAGGCCACCCTCACTTTAACCATGATTTCAATTGCTCTCCAATTTTCTCCGGTCTGTAGGGTGCATTTGTTAACAGTTTTGAAATTCAAATTCAGTTTGCGAATTTATATATTTATTTATCTAATTGTTCGTAACATAAGGGAAGTGGTAGGTGGAATGTCAAAACTGATATTCTACCATACTTTCCAACACGGAAGTCTCGGTTTAGAGTTTTAATTTCATTGAGGCCGTAGTAGTTGGATGAAATAATTGAAAAACCAACAGGATATAGTTTCTGGAGGCAGTTTAATAAACTGATAAAGTCTGATTCTTCCGTTCTGTCACCAACGTTGAAGTAAGTGTCCTTATTTGTTGCATTTATTGCACTTGAGATTTGACTTCTCAATCTGGAAAGATGTCTCTTCTACATCTGAACAAAGATTATTGATGCGGAGAGATTTACATATATATTTAATCTGGACGACAAGCACGAGAACGTTAAGTGTGTTGCGTTGTGGTCAAGACGGGCGCGGGTGATTGTGTAAGCAAGACCACTTCGTAATATTGGATCACTTATGTTAAAGTTTGTATTATATAAATAAGATAGTTCAACAAGCTCCCTAGATTAAGTCGTTGAGGCTTTGAGGGTGATTGCCTTTGCACTCTATCAAAGGTAGTTTCACTTGACTGAAGAATTCGTTCTCACTCAAACAATAACCATATATAATACGTTTGGAAAGACTTTTGAAATCCATCTGATAACGTATCCATAAGTCACCATTTTATTGACAACATTCAATCAAAGGGTGCTAACTACAGCTTGAATTAACAATACAATATTTGTAGCTCTAAGTTTCATCTTATAGTTATTTTCTAAGATTTTGTGGAAATTAAAACATATACCTAAACATATTTAAAAGCCCTGGAGCAGCTGGACATCCTGCTAAGCCGGGACACTCGAGCACAATCCTACAAGATTAACCTAACGGCTCTGGAGGGTCGTCTGGGAAATTTATGAGCGCGGTCGAGGAAACATTTGTCGGGCTGTAAACGTGTAAATATTGTTCATCTTTTAGTTAGTCATGTTTTTTAGTTTCTTTATTAATTTCTCTAGTGGATTTTAAATTCCAATTATATATAACAGGATATCAATCTAGCCGTAATGTGATTTCAGTAGATACATTTTGTAAAATAATGTTTATAATATGCCACGTCGGATTTTTAGATCGGTAACCTATTGGAATTCCTCATGAAAGGGTGACTAAATTATATATAAATACATGTACAGAAATAAAATTTTCCCAAGTTTTATACACCTTATAACAATGTGATGTTGGTCCGTTCTTGGCTCGTCATACAACAACACGAAAATAAACCTCTTTTCACTACCGTGATAACAGAACTACAATGATCCTTTAAATAAGAATATATTTCCAAAACTATAGCCACTTTTAAACCAATATAAAATATATTCTGTATATAATTGCATAAGGAAACAAATGGAAAATCCATGTCTTTTCGCAGGTTTTTGTAGTTATTGTACATTCGGAAGGCTTAAACTTGGAATATCTGTAACAATTAGCTGGCAAAGGACCTAATGGACCCTGATTAGTTTTTTCCCCTCAGTTTCCCTGAAACATACATGAAACAATGTCAAACCTCTACTAACTTATTGAACTAACTTATGATCTAACTTATAGATTCAATTATCTATAATATTCTTCGATACCTTTTGTAATATAATCCGATGTGAAAATGTAAACGTTATTAATTTATTATCCAGTAAAAAATACATCCAATCGAACTTTAGAAGGTTAAAGGTTAGCCTTTAAAAGCCAATTGCAATAAAACAGTTTTAGCGAATTTCCCCTATAGGGAAGAAGCTATTACCGTAGTCGGCATGGTAAGACCTAGGCCCGGGACCATGATAACTTTTCGTTTTGAGGTCCCCAGACCCCAAAAACACCATTCGTTCGATACTGTATATATATATATATATATATATATATATATATATATATATATATGTGTGTCCGTGAGCACGATAACTCCCGTAAAAATTATCCGATTTTAACGAAATTTGGTATAAATATGTAAAGCAGCATTTATGACTTTAAGTTCGAAAACCAGACAGATCGACCTATCCAAAGGGGTATTTTGGGGGGGTTTTGTACCCCAAAAATGGGTTTTTTGAATTTTTTACATATAATTTTTGAAAAAGTCAAATTTTAGTTTTGACCATTCGATTCAGCTTAAAAAAACACACAATTTGGTAT
This sequence comes from Allygus modestus, assembly GCA_963675035.1. Classification (NCBI taxonomy): domain Eukaryota; kingdom Metazoa; phylum Arthropoda; class Insecta; order Hemiptera; family Cicadellidae; genus Allygus; species Allygus modestus. The sequence goes on from OY776111.1 coordinate 291,201,338, forward strand.
TTTGATCATTCCTCTACGTCAATTGGTTACCGAGATATTGAAAGTGCTAAACACAGTACGTTGTCTAATGTTATTCTTATGGAGGAAAAGACAATTTTTTTATCTCGCTTATTTATGAACGTATACTGACGAAACTTGGTATACAGCTTCATCTCGTTGAGGTCTATTGATATTTGCTCCAAAAAATTGTTTTTGCATAATTCTCCCGTAGCAGCAAACCTGCGTACTCAGCCCCCATGTTATTCTTATGGATAATAATTAAATGCTCTGTCTCCCTTAATTATGAACATAAATGAATAAAAACTGGTATACGACTTCACCTAGTTGAGTTACATTGACATTAGCATAAAAAACCATTTTTTGTGTTCCTTGTTGCAGCAAACCTGCGTACTCAGCCCCAATGTTATTCTTATGGAGAATAATTAAAATTGTATATATCGCTTATTTGTGAATATATTTTTATGAAACTTGGTAAGTGGCTTTATGTAGTATTAAGACATTTATATCTCCATTGGAAATTCGCTGAGTATGCAGGTTTGCTGCGACGGGGGTATATATATATATATGTGTGTCCGTGAGCACGATAACTCTCGTAAAAATTATCCGATTTTCATGAAATTTGGTATAAACGTGTAAAGCAACATTTATGACTTTAAGTTCGAAAACCAGCCAGATCACTCTATCCAAAGGGGTATTTTGGGGGGGTTTTGTACCCCAAAAATGGGTTTTTCGAATTTTTTACATATAATTTTGGAAATAGTCAAATTTTAGTTTTTCCCATTGGATTCAGCTTAAAAAAACACACAATTTGGTATTTTGATCATTTCTCTACGTCAATTGGTTACCGAGATATTGAAAGTGCTAAACACAGTACGTTGTCTAATGTTATTCTTATGGAGGAAAATAAAAATGTTATATCTCGCTTATTTATGAACGTATACTGACGAAACTTGGTATACAGCTTCATCTCGTTGAGGTCTATTGATATTTGCTCCAAAAAATTGTTTTTGCATAATTCTCCCGTAGCAGCAAACCTGCGTACTCAGCCCCCATGTTATTCTTATGGATAATAATTAAATGCTCTGTCTCCCTTAATTATGAACATAAATGAATAAAAACTGGTATACGACTTCACCTAGTTGAGTTACATTGACATTAGCATAAAAAACCATTTTTTGTGTTCCTTGTTGCAGCAAACCTGCGTACTCAGCCCCAATGTTATTCTTATGGAGAATAATTAAAATTGTATATATCGCTTATTTGTGAATATATTTTTATGAAACTTGGTATGTGGCTTTATGTGGTATTAAGATACATATATATGCATTGGAAATTCGCTGAGTACGCAGGTTTGCTGCTACGGGGGTATTAATACTGTCTTAAGTTTTATTTGTTTAAAGTCGTATTATTTGATAAATATAAAATAACACTTACAAAGTTTCGTGAAAATAAATGGATAAATAAGTTAATTTTTGTAGCATTTGATTTATTCTGTATAAGAATAACATTATGGCTGAGTACACAGGTTTGATGCAACCATGAGGCTAAATAATGTTTTTTATACGGTTATAAATATAACTTAACGAGCTGAAGCTACATACCAAGTTTGATTAATATATGTTCATAATTAAGGAAAATATAAAACATATACTCCACAAGAATAACATTAGGGTTGAGTATGCAGGTTTGCTGCTACGGGGACAGTAAGTTTTTAAAAAACATCAATATACCATAACTAGTTGAAGTCACATACACATACTAGTTCATAATACATAATAAATTCACTAACATTCACTAGTTCACTAATACATTCATAAATAATGGAGATATCAAATTTTATTTATTCTCCATAAGGATAACAAATCGACAACGTACTGTGTTTAGCACTTTGAATATCTCTGCAACGGTTGGACGTAGAATCACAATTTAAACACCAAAATAATTGTTTTTTAAAGCTGAAGTTATTGGTGAAAACAAACGTGCAATTTTCAGTAAAATTAACTGTGGATAAGTTAAAATCATTTTTCCCTTAAGATTAACATGGAAAATTGTATAAATACGTTTTTTGGATTTTATCCGCACCACTTAACAATTTTATTGATTCAAAATACTAATTAATTGGGGTTTAAGCTTTATAAAATTCGTAAAAACAAAATTGAGTGGTTTTAAGATTTTAGTGTAAAAAATGACAACACTAATATTTGGAAGATTTTAAACCCCTATGAAACCCTCTTCCCATGGTCCCATGGTCTCTCTGGTTTTTATCTTAAAGTCATAAAGTCATTGCTTTACACATTTGTGAAAAATGTCATCGAGATCGAACATTTTTCCAGAAATTATTGTGTTAACGGACACACAATATAAATTTGAATGAATAGTGTTTTTGGCATCTGGGGACCGCAAAACAAAAAGTTATCATGGCCTGGGGCTTAAGTCTTACCATGCCACATACGGTAGTAGCTTCTTCCCTATAGGGGCAATTTCCTAAAATAAGTTACTGTGTTAAAAATGTCCATAATAGTTCGTAAAATAATGAAAATATTAATTTGGAAATTAAATGTTCTATAAAGACGTTTTTTTTTAGATGAACCCAAATATAAACTTAAAGGTAGAACACTTTTAAATTAATATAAATTTAGAGTCTAAACAAATGCTTAAACTAATCATGCTAATAAATGCAATCTTTGTAACAGGGATAAGTAATTGCAAATACGGAAATTTACTTAGGACAATTTTTAAAACAGCATACCGATTTGTTTTTAACAGTCTTTATGACTGTTAAAACAACAGCGTTTGTTTGGCTGGACAAATGAAGTTGAGGATGATGAAGAGCGACCACAGAACGTGACTGCAGACTTGTTTGTGGTGAAGTGCTTAATGAAACCAGAGTTAACTGTTTTTGCATTTAGAATTGTTCATAGGAGGAAATACTGTAAAAATATAGCAATATGTTTTCAATCTAAATATGTATCGTTTATATTAGACAGTAAGAGGTTTGTGCATATACTTCCGTTGAGAGTTTTTCACATTTAATGTTCGTTATACCTTGTATAAAACCTTTCAGTATTTTAGGCTCTCAAGTTTATGAACGTATGTAATAAAAATAGAAAGGGTATTAAAGGCAAACTTGGTTTACATGTTTTAATATAGTTTGCATATTTTTCGATTACTCAAAATACTCTGAATAACCTTCCTGAATTTCTGTAACCCTTTAGCCCTTTTACCCTGCAGCAAGATTGGTAGATCGTGTTTCAGGAATTGTTGTCTCCTTAAATATTGATTCCAACTGCAAAACTCCTCTTTTGCTTAAAATTCACAATATGTTTGTTCAGAAACCTACCGCTGGCGAGTTATGATACCGCTCTTTTACAACAAAAGAGTTTTCATGTGGCAGTGCAAGTTTAGGCAAGGTTAGTTCTGCGATCTCTATTTTCAAGTGGTGTTTCTCTAAAATCTTGTTTAGCATATTAAAAGAAATATGTTTATTTCCTTAATATTTCTAGATTTTTGGCACACACAATTATCATTTCCACTTTAATTTTTTAGACTGACCTATTCCTATCCACCTGCATTTAAAATCACAGTTACTCACTTAATAATTTTTTTTTCTTTAGTTTGTTAAAAAAGCAGACTATTGTGTTTTTATTTTGATGCAGCTGATTGGGGACCAAAAAATCAAAACAAATTTGTTGTTTAAAAAATCAAAAAATAATTCAAATAAAAAAAGCATGTGCGGATCAGGCCCGACATGCGACACAGTCGGTAAATGCAGCGGGCGGGGCTGCCCCGGAATACGAGTGGAAAGGTAATCCATGTGAATCGTATTATTTTTGTACGAAAAACAACCGTGTTGCAAAAAATTCAACTAATTTCACTTATAACATCACCTTTCATAACCCTTATCCTCTGTATAATGTTGAAATTCCTCTAAGGCATGTTACACAGAATGATTTTAGGGTTTATACTCTTTTTTAGGGTGATTCTAGACACACGAGCAGATGACGATATTCTAGACACACGAGCAGATGGCGATATTCTAGACACACGAGCAGATGACGATATTCTAGACACACGAGCAGATGACGATATTCTAGACACACGAGCAGATGACGATATTCTAGACACACGAGCAGATGACGATATTCTAGACACACGAGCAGATGACGATATTCTAGACACACGAGCAGATGACGATATTCTAGACACACGAGCAGATGACGATATTCTAGACACACGAGCAGATGACGATATTCTAGCTACACGAGCAGATGACGATATTCTAGACACACGAGCAGATGACGATATTCTAGACACACGATCAGATGACGATATTCTAGCCACACGAGCAGATGACGATATTCTAGACACACGATCAGATGACGATATTCTAGCCACACGAGCAGATGACGATATTCTAGACAAACGAGCAGATGACGATATTCTAGACACACGAGCAGATGACGATTTTCTAGACAGACGAGCAGATGACGATATTCTAGACACACGAGCAGATGACGATATTCTAGACACACGAGCAGATGACGATATTTCTGAGGTAGATAATTATGCAGTAATACAACAAAAATTTATAAGGCCTTAAAGCGTATAAATATTTATTTCAAAACTAAACTAGAATACAAGTTTTTAATAACACTATGAACTGTTTTATGATTTTATCAGTATGTTTTACGTTGTCAAATAATTGGAGTTAGAAAGTAAGCTAATATTTTTCCATTACAATATTTTACTAATACAATGAATTTTTTAAGCCAACGCAACCAACAAGCCATGTATGTTGTTTTTTTATGTGGTTTGTTTCAAAGCCAAATTTAAAACTGCCCGATGGTGTATTTTTGCAACAAATTTCATTTCTTAAGGTTTTAGCAATGTTAATAAAAACTCACACTGTAGCATTTCTGTCAACATACCTATACCTTTTAAACCTCATAGTACAATTTTGTATCAACAGTTTGTTGTGCTATTTAGAACATAAATAATACATAAGAGATTTTTCTCGTTGCAATATATTTCGGGTCTGCAAGGGTTTAGGTGGCTGGACAAACATAAGAGTTAATAAATGAGGTTAACGTTTTATTTAAACGTTAATCTCACTTACTGTAGTGACTGAATTTAATCCAAATCACTAATTAACGGAATATTGTTTGAACTAAAGCTAAAACTACAAGAATCTTCTAAATTTTCAGAATTGTTGGGATTTGCCATAGCTTTGCCTTCCATGAATCAATGGTTAGTACAACAGATGTGTAGTGGATGGGTAATTTTTGTATGGGTATTTTATTTTATTATAATTGACTAATGTATAGATCTTTTGTGAAAAGATTAAATTGATCTTGATCAAGAAAACTCTTAGTATAAATTACTCTCTCTTGTACTGTGGTAATATAAAAGAAATAACAAAAACAGATTCTCATGGGAGCAATATGGTACACTATCAAGAGATTATGCTAAATAAGGAAACTTTTATTTAGTTCCACTTTTATAATAGCTTCTAGTGTTTCCAGTTATATCACATTTGGAAGGTAAGGAATTGCCTACTGATGTGTTACTAAGAGAGATCCAGTGTTAAAAAATTTAAATCACTTTTTGCATAAGGCTCCTGTTTCATTTTTGATTCCTTATACAGTTTAAATGTTTAAAATTTGTTTACCTGAATCCTCTCTTTATATTTTGATTTTATTTCACGTTCCAATTCCAACGTCATTTGGTCTTATTTATACCATGAGATTTTTATAGTTATTTCTTTAACATTATTTACCATGATATCACCATTCTGTCTTTTTTTATTAAATAGTTTATACCTGAAAGAGATTTCACCAACTTAGTTTAAAACTTGCAGACAAAAGGTTTGGTAAGTTTGGCTTTAAAAGCCATAATGACTTTTAATTTAATATCACTACGCAGCTAGTTAAATCAAGACTGTAAACGACCACTTTTTTAAATGAGCGACATATCTTGGCGATACAGATGTTTGTTAAAGGAGACTGATGAGGCACCAAAAAACTCCTGATTGATTAATTTGCATCACATCGCACTTATAACATGATTACCTTTCTAAAGTCTTCAACCACAGATTTTACTAGAGGTGCTCATACTATGTTTTGCAGATATATGCAGGAATATTCACTACAGATTACAACGATATTGTATTTATAATGAAAGTCTCAAGTTAATGAGTCCCTATAATGCAACAGGTTGCCTTTCAATCTAGGTGGCGGAATTTTCTACAAACCTCTGCAACGTTTTATTTTCCTATAGCAAAATATGTTTTATACGGCGCCGGCGGTGCTGGACGTTTCATATTCAGGTTAAACTGAAGTTTTAGTCTCTATTTAATATAACTAGACACAAAACACTAGAGTTTACTGATTTTCCTTGCGATATGGTTCCTTTTCGAATTAAAAAAAGGTTATGTTTAAATATTTAGAAATATTATTTTGTAATAATTTATATGTTTACAAAATTATGGTATAAAAAATACATGGTATGCTCCAAGTGTACAGCATAACATGTTTCAACATGTGCCAGGGGTTGAGTTGTTTGACGTTATTACTAAAACATAACATTTCTTAATTGCATATATGCAAACGGCAATCACAATTAATTTTTAATTTTTATAACAATTGAGTAACAAGTAACAATGAGCCTTAAAAATCTTCAGACCAGTTACAGATTGTTTAAAAGTAACTTTAAACATCTGATATGGCATGAGTTTACGCTTGATGAATCTTTCGCAGAGGATCTACATCTCTCAACACTAGGTTTTGTACTCCTTCCGCTCCAATCACTGTAAGATAACGTACTGTGTCTATTTCATCCCACTTTCTCTTTTTTATAACACATTAAAAAGGTCAGAAAGGTTAAATAATATTATTGAAATATCTTTATGTTTAATTTAACTAATTTCATAATATGAATGATCAAAAAAGTATATTCATTTTTTTACACATACATATTACTTAATTTAACACATCTCAATGTTTCCAAAAGTTCCGAAAGATGGGCGGGCAACAAATAAATGTATTTATTTGTTATATTAAAACTATGTTTTATGATTTAAATAGTCAAACTATATAATAAAGAGAGCTTGTTGCACAAGAGGTGTGTTATGCAATTTACCAATAGTCCACTTCCATATAGAGCCCATTTTACCAAGTTAATTCACAATTTGACCCTAGAAAAGCAAAAGAATTAAATATAAAATAGTTTGAAAAATCATAAGTTTTTATTGATAACAATCTTTTGTCGTTGTGAAATTTGTTATTAATTTCCCATTAGAGTAAAATCGGACCGTGTCCGATTATCACTTTCAATATCTCTGTTTTACTCTTAAGCTAAAATGATGTTTTATATGACAAGGTATCAAAATTATTTGAAAGATTTTGGAAAGGGATGTAGGCTATTGAAGGACCAGTTCCATATTGCATTGCATGTAACAAACTAGCAAAATGACATAAAAAAGGAGTAAGGTATGACAATCATTATTTATTATTGTATTTCGTTGACATATTGGTTAGATTACGGACAAAAAAAGTTATGAATCACAAAGACAGTTACATAAAGACATTGAATTGAAAAGGCAATACTTGGGAACAAATTGTTGGTTGCATTAGGATACAAATATTAAGCACAAAAAGCAAGTTATAAGGTTCTTCACAGTTTCTTGTCACGTTAATCACTAAACTGGAAAGAACTCACCAACATTGGAGATTCCATTACTAAAATCCATATATGACATACGCAACAATAGCCTTTAGTAGGTTGAAGGACATTGAAGAATGTTTGATATATTATCATTTCATAATTGAAATATTCGACGCACTGGTAAGTTCATAGTCTCTCATTTACAAACATTGTAAAAGAAACATTATAAGTCCTACAACCAACATATAAAATTGTAATTTAATTAATTTTAAATATAATAGGGGAATGTGAAAGTAAGATGGGGAAAAAATATGTTGTCATGATAGAAACTAACAAAGGAAACTAGATAAATAATAACATGTGGTCAGAAAATATAATTAATTGAAACAGATGAAATGGATGGAATTTGTTATTATGAATAAATTCAGGGTGTGGGGATATTAAAAAAATTGAAAATAAGATAATCTATATATATATATATATATATATATATTAAGTGTGATGGTCCCGACTCTCATTATGACCTTTAGCTTTGTTCAAAAGTATTGAACAATTGAAAAACAATTAATAAATTAAGGTCTAAAATATCACGCGTATACTCAAAATATACGTTGATGCGTAAAATAGTGTCATAAGAAAAAACCATAAAATGGATTTTTTACATCCATTTAACAACAATGTAGTTTTACATTTCTACGAAATTTTCAGGAATTTCGGCAAAGAATGTGAGTTGGTTATTAAAAGTAGGGCACAAAGCTGCCTTAGAAATGTTTTAATCAACAGAAGTTGAAATATTTATTCTTTGTTTTTCCGCCAATTGTATGTCAAATCTTTGGTGGGCTGTACACATTACTACGGGATAAAAATTGTAGTTCAATGATGTTTTTTATGGAATATTTTTAAATATTCTTAATAAAATATTTGAACTAAATGAAATACAAAATAATCAAAATATAAGCCTTGCAAGGATTAATTGTTCACTTAGGACTATGACCTTATGTACTGATTTTTTTTAAATGTACACAAATAGCAAAAAGGTAAAGTTCTTGTCGATTTAGTTTTAACATACTTATTTTTGAATCATAAACGAGAGACCTTTTTTATATTCTGAGTTCCCCTATCGTTTGATTGTAATCTGATAGTTATAGTTTCAACACCACTTTTCATGTGATAAAGCTAACAGTATTTTATTTCAGAGGTTCTTAAATTATATATAGTTAAGAAACACCTTTTTTATTAGCACATTACGTGATTTTATTATCACAGGTTGTAATAAAATACGTCTCACAAAACTTACAAATATATTTACACTTATACTGTATTCACATAACGGATGTTAAACTTATAAAAATGTTGTGTCTTATGCCATATATTATACAGTATATGTTTAGCGTATGTTATACGTATAGAGTATAAGTGTAAATATATTTTTAAGTGTTGTATGACGTCTTTTATTACATCCCGACAATAATTAATAGTTTTCAGATACTTAGTTGGAGAATAAAGCGAGACAGACCATATGCTTATGTTCCATGACTTGTGTGCATTGACCCTTCAATGGTGTGAGAATTCAAAGACCTTAATAGGTGAATATTGAAAAAAATATAATTGTTAAGTAGAATTTGTTTTTTGCAAACATCAATGTAAAAGTCATAGTATTTATCAGTGTATTAATTTGCATTGTTGATTTACGTGGTAGCATGGAAAATTATTGTGAAAATTACATTTTTTACAAAGGAATAGTTTAGCTTTAAAATTAACATTATCGAACTGACGGCTTATCTCAGATATCCATATTATTGTAAAAGGAGTCTGATGGAAAACCGATAAACTAGAGAGTGATTGATTAGCTCTCGTGTTGACACTTACATTCTGTTCATGTGCTAAAATACCCTTATCAGAGTTTGCGCAGAGAATACACTGTCTCTCTCGTATTAATAGCAGCGTGGCAGTAAAACTGTAATTTCGACTTTACGTGGTTGTTTTTTTCACTTTAATGTTAAATTGTTACTTATTATCAATCTTGCAAGTTATAACAATTAGAGTTATGGGAAAATATACTTAATTATGTTATTGACTAGCTGATTTTACCGGTTTCACCCGGGTACAAAATGTAGTTACATACATTTAACATTAAATCTAAATTACTAATGTCAGCTATTTATTTGAAAAACATGAAATAAATAGCAGAAAACTGTAACCGTAGGGTATCATTTGATTAGCATTGGAATTTTGGATGTCCCACTGGCCCTAGATGATTTAGAGGAAACAGAGTCAGGGACAACAGCTGCGTAACCTAAAGGAACCTGCCCTGAAAATTGCATGCCTTAACTCCTTGTAGTTTAGCCGTATGGTAATCCACACACAGACAAGAACTCTGCTTTATTTATATAGATTAAATATACATTGATTTTAAAAATTGTAATCATACATGCAAATGTTTAAAGTAAATATGAATTATTACATAAACAGAGTATCAAAAAGGTTTTCTCAGTAATGGCATGGAATGCTTTTTACTGATAAAATTTAATGAATTAAATTAGTTCCAAAAATGTAGTGGGTAATTTAATCATTTTTTTATAATTTAAAATAGTGCATTTTAATATTTATAAACGTCAACAAATAGTGAACTTAAAATGTATAAGATAACTACAAAATCGTGAGAATGAATCGAAATACTTTTCTTGTATATTATCATGCCAGACAACATAAATTTACCCTTGCGATGACACAGAACAAGATAGTATATGTATGGTATCAAAGACAAAAACGTAATATTTAAACATGTTTTGCTAGGTACATTGCTAAAGACCCTTTGTTTCTTGTTTTCATTTATACACTGTCAAAATTAGTGTTTCATTCATGTTGTGTTTCAACTTATTGTAAGAGTTAAAAAACTGTGCTTTTAATTTTCATTGAAATGGTGATTTCATTATAAAGACACTGGATATTCAAAGTAAGTTCGTAGACTTGACTAACGTCAATATCAGATATTGTATATGTTTTTAATTCAAGAAGTTAAACTAAAACGTTAACCTCGTTGGACAGTGAAGCCTCTTACATTTTTATGAGCTTGATGTCTGTTGGACGAGAGACAAACCGCATAGCTGCAACCTCGTTGGACAGTGAAGCCTCTTACATTTTTATGAGCTTGATGTCTGTTGGACGAGAGACAAACCGCATAGCTGCAACCTCGTTGGACAGTGAAGCCTCTTACATTTTTATGAGCTTGATGTCTGTTGGACGAGAGACAAACCGCATAGCTGCTCTTGAAGTTTTTCTTGTCAGAAATAAAGATGTCTTAATTGTGCATAACTTTGATTAGATTTGAGACTTTTTTTTAATTAATGGATATTTACAATATGTTTTAATGTTAATATGCATATTTATTACAATAATTGTTGAGATAAATTTTCATTTATAACTTTTTATGACATTTCTAACTGTCTACGTGTACACTCTATGTCTTCGACCATCAATCTGTTTCAGTAATAAGAACCATATTCGCGTTAAAATTATAATTACATATACGTTTTAGTATAGACAATACTAAATTAATTTAACGAACAGTCTAAACATAAATGGAATTATACATTTTTAATTCATGTTACTGTACAATATATTATATAGCCCAAGCCGATACCCGTCGTGTCTTCGCTGGCGATTTAAACTTAACTACAATGATAGTAAGATATCAATCAGTAAGTGTGAGTTTTATTAATATTAGTAGAATATTTTTTTCAAGTGAAGTTAACATGGGCAGTTTAAAGTATGCAATGTGGCAGAGCCAACACAATTTAACTTTTTACCTGTACCAAATTTTAATCTTTCGCTAAAAAGTCACTTTTGTTACTCATTCTAATTCTTTCCGTTTATAAGATCAATAAAACTAAATGGGATACCGAAGGCAAGTGATAAAAAAAGGTTTGCCTTAATAAATAATTACACAAATGACCATTCAAACAGACAAAATACGTTCAAAAGTTTCTATTTCTGTGTCGGATATTTGATGTATTATTTATGTATTATTAGTAATAGGCTGATGTAATTAATAACGATGCGATTAGTTTAGCATTAGTTGCTTTAGCACTGAACTAATTCTTACCCTTTTTAAATAAGACGTTTCTAAAATTGTAATCATAATTTAAGAATATTGGATCAAAAATTTAATTGATTAATGCACGAAGAGAAACTTTGTTTATTCGTGATCACGATGTCACGTATCAAAGTTGTTTTCTTGCAGTCTTGTTTTTTGGCACAAAAATATTAAAATCACTTCATTTTGTTTGACATGTTGTTGTGGTTATATACAATTATAACATTTCAATTATGTTCAGGTCGCTTTAAATGAAAAGGACTGAATTACTTGGAACATTCGTTTGTGTTTGTGCTAAAAAACTAAGCATTAAACATTTAACAAACCCGCATAAAAATAATGTAAAAATTCAGATGTAAAGAAACTATGTATTTCGAATAAACTTGACTAAATGACAGCTCAAACCACGGACTCTTTTACGGAAATTCCCAGCGGTAGGTTTCTTGCAAAAGAGGCAGTTATAGTGATATATTTCAAAACTCATGTACGGGTACTCTTTCTCTAAAAGCTCTTTCTTTACGCATAAACGACATAAACCTAAAATAATGTTGTCATAAATGTGCTTATTACACTCTCACAGCAGTCGAGAACTACACAAGCATGGAGACCACCATATATGTGCGGTAAACGATTTAAGAACGTTTTATATTCTTTACTAACCTAAAAAAACTATTCATTATTTTATCCTTGACATTTATTTGAGCTACATTTTTTAGGGTAAATACAACGATGGTTAAAAAAGTATTTGTTGTTAGAAATTTTATGTAATCTACATAAATTTTATAGTTTAGTAATCTACTTAATTGAAAAACTATTTTGCAGCTTCGGATAACTCACCTGATGACTCTACTGTTCACTTGTCGTTGTGAGTTATAAACAATGCCTTTTAATAACATGGTCAGTGTTTATAAGTTACCGTATTATTTTTACATACATTCGGGAAGAGTGTAAAGAGTACTAAAACCGGTTTCCGAGATCTCTAAGAATCTCAGCGGAAGGTCCATCAAGCGTGAAATCAAATTATCTCGCGCGAGTTGTACGCGGTGCTGCGAGATGTTTAATATTGCTGCTGAAAATTTCAGAACTGTGAGGCACCCTTTTATCATCATTGATCCTTCAGCATTGTGCACAATGGAGTGTGGTGCTACATTCTGACATGTAAACTGTTAATATCTTCAGATTGGATATCCCCAAACAGTCGTTCTTCTAAAATAATTACAAATACTTCTGCTCATGTAATTGTACCATTCTGTAGTCTTGGGTAGAGAAATTATTAAATTCACAGATTATACTTAAAATGCAATGTTTCCCCATTAAAAAGCTAAAAGCCCAGTACATTTTTGCACGGTAGTATGCATAAAGTGTTAAACCAACTAACGTTTAGTGCTATAAATTATATCGAACTATTTACGATTACGGTCCAGGTTTTAGTTTTAAATTTACTTTACTGATATTATAATTAATGGGGAGAAAAACTTTAAACTAACACAATAACCTGTAATTGTTAGTGTAACAACAAGTTCATGCGATTATAAAAGAGTAGTTATCTAATTTTATATTTTCCCAAACAAATCTTGAATTAGTTCTCCTTCGTGTTTGAGTTTTGCTTCAATTTAAAAAGTTGTTCCTAACTAATAGATAACGTTACATAATATTAGTACACTAAAGAAACCATCTAAATGGTTTTGATCTTCTTCACATAAAACATCACATAATTCAATTCAATAAAATGTGTATTATCATGAAAACATGTACGATTTTACTAAGCGAAGCACGACTCTCATATCAGACGCTGCTGGTCAACACTTCCCAGTAGTTTGGTAGTTTATCATAATTGTAGTTTTCTACTACAGGTTGTTAGTCCAGACATTTAATTTTTAATATTTGACGTGATTTATAGTACGTACTTTAGTACAATAAATTTAAATCAAGGAAAAACTGGTTTCCGAAATATAATTGAATAAAAATCAAGATCAGAAATATTATATTTAAAACATTGAAGACTTTATCATACTCCCTTGACTAGCTAGAATGTGGATTGTAATTAATTTTAGATTAAAATGGTAATCGATAAGGTTTAATTCGATGTTCTGTATATTTTATATTTCCTCAAAACTTTTTTCAACGAGTTAATAGAGAACCACAGGTACGAACTAAATCAAATTCTCGTAAAAACCAAATCCGTGAGGCCTGTAATTGGTAACTGGAAACTCGTCTGTCTCCACAATATTTTCACAATGTATGATAAAACATAAACCTAAATACGTGGTTTATAACTGGATATCTGCATTTATTGTGTCAATACGTTTATTGGGATCCATTTACTGATAGTAAAACGCTTTTATAATTCGACATATATTTTCCACATGGTTAAAAGTAAATTGATTTTTTTACTTTTAACTTTTAAGATAGTACAAACTTAGTGATATAAAATAGATCGACATTACCATTAATGAACATTTATAACAAACAACAGTTAATTAAACAACAATGCACCACAACAATAGTTAAAACAACGACAGTAAAAAAGTATACAAAGTCAGCCGATGTTTATTTGTAAGTACTCAAAATATTCCAGCAAATCATCAATCGTCAAGGGAGATCTTCTGCTTGGTAACCAACCAACACGAAACAAATAATTTGTTTTAATCTTTTCGTTCCAATTCATTCATAGTAATAATTTGTTATGTATAAAACATGTCTTAGGTTTAGTTACGAAATAACCTGTTGCAATATTAATACTAAGGCATATTTGCGGTAAGACGAACATTCTTAACAAAATGTTTCCGAAAGCCGGCGTATATTAAGAAACTTAAGGTGTCCCCCATATCCTCGCTCGGAATTTGATACATATTGAATTCATTACCCTTAATTTACGTTGATTGATCATTTAGTTTACATGGGATGTTTTTCAATATATTTGATCTAACTTTCGGGCAACACGTTGTAATAATTTCACGGGTTTCACTCTTTTCAGTTACGTCCTTAATTCCTTTGCGTTGTTCCATCTTTACGCCTTTAATAGACGTACCCGTAATACCCGTAAATAATTTTATGTTTAACATTTAATAAAATTTCAATTTCCTTGCAATTATGGATTTTATATTTGTTGTGAATCTCAAATCATATTCAGCATAAAAGCCTCGTATTTTCATGAGCCCGAGCCTGATATCTGTTGAACAAAAGGCACACTGGAGACCCGCATTGGAGATTTTCAACCATTAGACACTTCAACTATCTCAACTTGTATTTCACTGTTGTATTACGATCGTATAAAATATAAATACATGATGTATTTTTTATAGAAAACACTTTATTTTATATATAAAACTGGACTGAGAGGTACATTTGATACATTCCAAATTTGTTTATGTTCCTATGTCTGTATAAATTAATCCTGTTTGTCAAACCTTGTTTATATATTTTTATTTTGTTAATTTGTCCGATTTAAAATCATAGTACTGAATTAATCAATAATTAAAAACTATAATGAAAAAACTAAAAGTTTGTTTTCAAAGATATATAATAAAACTGGAAAGATTTTGGAGGGCATCCTTAGATTTGCTATAGGCTACTATTGTGGAGAAATTAAGTTTAATAAGAGTCTCTATATTTTGTATACAAGTATAGTTTCCTAACTTGTTTACTACAATATGGTTTTCCTATGTCACTGACCTACAAATTGTTCGGGATGGGTTTAAATGATCCTTAAACTTTATACAGTTTTGATATTTAGTCATGTTATAATACATTTATAAATATATTCTGGTGAAATATAACTTTTATTAAATGTAGTGTTTTCATTATATGTCAGTGTTACATATTTATGTTTAAATTGATTTTCCACACTTTAATATGCAATGTATTTAGACTTATTGGTAGGTTAAATCAAGTTATATGGATATCTCATCATTACTCAAAACTTAAAAATCGTCCAAAGCCAAATTATTTAATTTACAAAACTACCAGAAGTATAAAGTGCAAGTGGTATAACGACTTCTGGGACGTTGTCAAGCGTAAAATCAAATCATTCCCGAGACCAACCCTGTGTGCATGGGGGATCTCGTGACGTACAAAATTGTCTCTTGTGTATTTTAATATTTTTTTTAAACAAACGTTTTAACTTGAGATAAATGTAACATTTCTTTTCCCTCAATTAAAATTATTATCATTATTTTTAGATTTAAATTTTTCAAATATTCATTTGTATACCATGTACTATTGTAACTGTATTTTCATTTAGAGTATTATTTTATTTGTAAGATTAAATCACCGAAAGTTTTTTAATGAAGCCTTGATAATAATATTTCATGATCGTTTTTAGATAGTTGTTAGCAATATTAAAAGATTAATTCCTTATAATTTGACACACTCCATTGAGATATAGTTTAGTTGCTCGTTATATTGGTTTACATAAATGATCTACGTATTGGTTATATGGTCTACATCGTTCTGCTCGCTCTGATTTACATTGGAGTATGGTTTACATTAATACTAAATTTTGCTATATGATTTATTTTCGAAATCGAAAGTTGCCGGTCTGGTATGTCGCTGGCCAGGAAACCTTAGTACCAAATTACTCATTAGATATTGAAGTACCTTTTTTCTTTTGTGGTACCATTTAGTACCAATTCAGTACTACATTTCGGTATATGATTTATTTTCGAAATCTAAAGTTCCCGGGCTGGCATGTAGCTGGCCCGGAAACCTTTAGTGCCTAATAACTCACTAGATATTGAAGTATCTATTTTTTATTTTGTGGTACCATTTCGTACCAATTTGGTTCTAAATCGTGGCATGCTTGGTTTCTCTAACTTCCAATATGGCCGGGCCAGCGACATGCAGCTCCATTACAGAAGTAAGTGTATCACCACAGTATTTGTTTTCAATAGATATGTAAGTATAGTTGTATTATAGTAGTAGTAGTAGAACGTTTCTATTATGCATAGCGAAAATTGTATTATTTTAAAGTGTTAACTTGACTATTTTTATTTTAGCGAATTTTCCCTATAGGGAAGAAGCTATTACTGTTGGTCTCATGGTAAGACTTAAGCCCGAGACCATTATAACTTTTTGTTTTGAGGTTCCCAGATGCCAAAAACACCATTCGTTCAAATTTATATACATATATATGTATATATATATGTATGTATGTATGTGTGTGTGTGTGTGTGTGTGTGTGTGTGTGTGTGTGTGTGTGTGTGTGTGTGTGTGTGTGTGTGTGTGTGTGTGTGTCCGATAACTCTCGATAAAAAAGCACGATAACTCTCGTAAAAAATCGAATTCAATCTTAATAAAATTTGTACAAATGTGTAAAGTACAATTTATTTGAACTAGTTCAAAAACCAGACGAATCGCATCATCAGATGGGGGGTTTTGGGGAAGTTTTGTACCCGAAAAATGGGTTTTGGGGGGGTTTGTACCCCAAAAATGGGGCTTTTTCACATGAAATTTGTATGTAAATCAAATTATACTATTTAACTCAGCTTAGAAAACCAAACAATTTGGTATTTTGATCATTGCTCTACGTAAATTTGTTACTGATATATTGAAAGTGCTAAACACAGTACGTTGTCTAATGCGATTCTTATGGGCAATAATACAAATGTTATATCTCGCTTTTTTATGAACATAAACTGACGAAACTTGGTGTATGGCTTCATCTGGTTGTGGTTTGTTGTTGTTTGCACAACAAAAGTTGTATATGGTTCCCGTAGCAGCAAACATAGGTACTCGGTCCCCATGTTATTCTTATGAAGAATGATTAAAATGTCATATATAGCTTATTTATGAATGTATAAGGATGAAACTTGGTATACGACTTCACTTAGATGAGTTCTGATGATATTTGCATAAAACCCCATTATTTTGTGTTCCTTGTTTCAGCAAACCTGCGCTGTCATCCCTAATGTTTTTCTTATGGAGAATAATTAATATTTTGAATATCACTTATTATTTGTGAATATATTTCTTATGAATCCTGGCTTAATGTGTTAAGACATATATATATAGTCAATAGAAATTCGCTGAGTATGCAGGTTTGCTGCGACGGGGGTATGTCAATATCTTATGGGTATACTCCAGCACAGGCTTTGCCTTTTGGATTGCAAGCAATAACTTTAAGACAACAAACCGTTAAACCCCAATAATACAACATATTATGTCGGCTATTTTAACAACAGGATTAGATTAAATAATTATTTATTTTGTGACAGAGATAATAGAGCCATAATTATTGTAAGCTACGTTATTATGTAACTAATAATGTTTCAGTTATTAGTTTTGTGTTTAAAAGTTGAATTTGTTTATCTCTTAGATTAGTTTAATAGCCTAGAAGGTAGTTTTTCATTCTATGGACAAATAAGTATTAGAATTTTAAAAACTGTCAACTGTGATGTACAGTATATATGTGTTGTATATACTGTGTATGAGAAATAAATATATATCTATCTACGTTTTACAACTAAAAATACATAAGCTTTAATCTATATAAACAGCTAATTTTTTTTAGCGAATTTCCCCTATAGGGAAGAAGCTATTACCGTAGTCGGCATGGTAAGACCTAGGCCCGGGACCATGATAAATTTTCGTTTTGAGGTCCCCAGACCCCAAAAACACCATTCGTTCGAAACTGTATATATATATATATATATATATGTGTGTGTGTGTGTGTGTGTGTGTGTGTGTGTGTGTGTGTGTTTGTCCGTGAGCACGATAACTCTCGTAAAAATTATCCGATTTTGATGAAATTTGGTATAAACGTGTAAAGCAACATTTATGACTTTAAGTTCGAAAACCAGCCAGATCGCTCTATCCGAAGGGGTATTTTGGGGGGGGGGTTTGTACCCCAAAAATGGGTTTTTTGAATTTTTTATATATAATTTTGTAAATAGTCAAATTTTAGTTTTTCACTAAATAGTCAAATTTTAGGAAGAATAAGTAACGTGTTATCTCCCTTAATTATGAAAATAAATTGATGAAATTTGGTATGTGACTTCACCTAGTTGAGTTATATAGATATTTGTATAAAACCCCATTTTTTGTGTTCCTTGCTTCAGCAAACCTACATACTCAGCCGCCATGTTATTCTTATGGAGAATAATTAAAACGTCATAAATTGCTTATTTATGAATGTATATTGATGAAACTTGGTATTTAGCTTTATGTGGTATTAAGATAAATATATATGCATTGTAAATTCGCTAAGTACGCAGGTTTGCTGCTATGGGGGTATTTTATTTACAGCTGATTGGTTGAAATATTATGTGAAATATACGATATCAAATTGGACATACATTGAGAATGTCTAGAAAAACACATAGAGAAAGTAGAGAGGGAAAGGTGTTGATTCGTGTTCTACATCTGTAAATGTTACTATCTCTAAATAAAAACCTATATTTGTTTATTTAATGGTGGTTTGAATACCTGCTTTATCGGTAATCCCAATTGTTGCAATAGCAACTAGTTTCGACTTATTACAAAGTCATCATCAGGCCGTCCAAGGATGGTTTGTTTATTTGTCCTGTATGCGTTCCTATACCATTGAATGCAATGACACATTGCAAGCGTTCCTATAACATTGAAACTTTGCATGTGTTCCTCTACCATTGAATGCAATGACACTTTGCATGGTAATCAAGTTTCCCCTAGGAAGGTTTCTAGCCATTAATCAAAATCCCAAACCTTAGGGATCCCCCTCACTGGATTTGTTGGGCAATCTTATGGGCATTGGTATTTACTGGACCTTTTCAGTTGGAATTCCGAAGGAACGTAGATAATATATCAGAGTAAAATATAAGTCTATTACCGTACAAAATATATTTTAGGGTTCCACTCCTGACCTTTAAAACACTAATTCCAACCATTTCGTACCTACTTATGGACTTATGAAATGATAGTATGATAGAGCTGAAATTCTTTTGAAAGTCATGAGAATCAAACGTGTAGACCCATATTGAAAATATTAATAGCGTTAACCTTATTCATTAATGATTTCATTTGAGTTTGAAGAGTAACAATATTGTTACTAACGGAAAAAGAAACGAGAAATAACGGTAATCAAGCATTGCCGGGTACCAGCTAGTCTTCAATAAAGTACTCATTTTATCCGTTTTTTTTAACCTTGTGACTTAAATTTTAAATAATTTTTATTTTAATAATAAAAACAAAGGTTTTAATTTAGAATCAGTTATAGATCAAGTAGGATTTTAAGTTTCAATCTAATTTTATACAATTTAATTTAAACGAAATGCATATGAATAATTCTGCGAATTATCATATTCCAAAGGATTCCAAAGGCATTGCAAAGGATAAAATGTTTTCAAAATTATAAATACACTTTAACAAAAGAAACTAATTATTTCATCATTTATTAGGTTTCTATATACTTCAAATGTAGACAATAATATCATAATAATTAAATATAAATAAATTAATACAAATATAATAATGGTTTTGACTAAAAATAACCCTGGCTGGTAAAAAAGGTCCATAGATAAATAAATTATTAGGTAAAATTGTAGGTCAATAATAATATTTAGTAAAATAAATAATAAATTAAAATATTGGTTTAGAATTGGCCTTGTCTCTAAATAAGTAAATACACTTGCATCTCTTGAACATAGATCAGCAGGTTTTTCCGTTACCGCAATTGTCGCCGAGCTGCCCAGATGTGCCCTGCTTTCACAATATAAATGTCTGGCCCTGTCTCCTACTGGTTTAGTTGTCGTTTGATAGTGAATTTCCATATTTTCATTAAATTATTAAAACTTATTTTTTATTCTGATATGTGTATATATTCTGCTTCGTTATTTTCTTGGCTTTTAATGTAAAAGTGAATTCTTAGCATCACCCGCTCGGTGAATCTTAAGCCCGGCGAGGCCACCATAGAAGTTCCTAACGTGACCCCCTGAATACGTTTTGGGGGTTTGCTAAAAACTGTATATATATATATATATATATATATATATATATATATATATATATATATATATATATATATATATATATATATATATATATATATATATATATATATTTCTTTATAAGCATGATACGTGTTGTTACAACTAAACAGGATAAATAAAATACACTATAAAGTATATTTACACTTATACTGTACTTACATATGACGGTAAAATATACACAAAAGGGTACTTATCGCAACTTGTTTCTGGAACTTCCGGTAGCCAATAGTATATAAGCTGTTCGCCATCTTGTTTCTGTCATTCTCTGATTGGGCCTGATGATGACCGGTGTAACTGGTTTAAAACGATGGCCTTGTAACATCTTTTGAGTATATTTTACCGTCTTGTATGTAAGTACAGTTTAAGTGTAAATATACTTTATAGTGTTGTAAGACGTATTTTATCTATCCAGTTTAAATATATATATATATATGTGTGTGTGTGTGTGTGTGTGTGTGTGTGTGTGTGTGTGTGTGTGTGTGTGTGTGTGTGTGTGTGTGTCTGTGTTCGCACTCTAGCGGTCAAATTTTTGCCTGATTTACTTGAAATTTGGTAGGAATCTTCCCTTCTGTAAAGGGTTGAACAAGTTCGTTGGGCAAAACAATCGGACAACTCTAACCCCCTTTTTGGGGATTTTAATTTTTCAAATTTTGAGTTTTTAGGCCCAAATGCCAAAATATTTAAGCCCTTCCTTATCAATCTAGCACAAGTATTTACCGAGTTATTAAAGAAAATGTTAATCGTCTTTACACAGTACGTTGTCTTATGGGGATTTTACACTGTAAAAGGCTGTTTTTCATATCTTGATGTAGTTTTATCACCCCCAATACCCCTATACCAACTTGTTATCCGGACTATACCTCGTCCTTACCTGATAATGTACAACATTGCCATCCTAATAGTCAATTTGATTATAACAGGATCATCATAACAGCCAAAACATAATAATTTTAAATTTTCCAAAAAAATGTTACCAGTGTTGTTTTAACCTTTGATTAGATTTTTTTAAGGTTTTAATGCGGAAATTCACTTCCTTCACATCAGCGTGCTGCGTGCGATCTCGTTGTTTTTGTTTTGAGTTACTAAACATGTAGTATGAAATCTTACAAAATTACACAACGGAAAATCATTGTACATTGGGGGGGGGGGTGATAAGATTAAATTTTGAAGAGATAGGTGTAAATTTATATGAATCCTAACGCGATTCCCTACTTTTCATTCATGTGATATAAATATTTTAGAAAAAAATTGTTCACATATGTAAGAAATTTCGCTTGCTTTGTACAAAATTAATACTTAAGAGTAAATTATAAAACTGAGAGCACTTGGCAATAGTGGGAAGTTTACTACTAATCACTTGATTGGAGAGTTTAGGATCAGAAAAAATTTAATGCTGCATTTCTGATCAATAACAAGTATAATATTCAATTTAAATACACAGTTACAATTATTTTAAAATTATTAACTCTTGTGAATGTTCTCTGAGATGATTAAATTGGTATTAGTATTTTTAAAATGCCTTTACTTTACGAATGAATTAACTATGACAATTATTGTATATAAATATGAATACAAGTTTAATTTATCTTTAAAGTAAACCGTCAAATAGAAAACAAATTAATGAATGTTCACTTCTCAAGGATTATTCTTATAATTATAAATTGTATAACACTTCTGTGAATTTAATTTTACTTGCACAAACTATTTAAAATTAAATGAAAATCTAATAGAGTTGTTTCTTATTTTCCGTATTGAACTAAACACATGTGTTAATTTAAAAGTTTGGAAACATGAAGTGATTACTAAATACACAACTTCATTTGCATAAGGGGTTAAAATAAATTGAAAAGAGTTACTTGAATTTTTAGGTTTATCCAGTGTTTTCGCTCCACAGACTCTAAATTGCTAAACTTCACTAAATTTCGAATTGCCCATTTTGGCACAAGGCAAACACTCCCGCACTAATATTCACTGAAATGTTCTAATACTGTACATTGTTGTTGGATGATCTTGGCAGACTAATTTAATTTTCTTCGTCTTTCTTCAATCCCCTTCCACATCAAATCTAGGGTTTGTTGTCACTGGCTGTCTCATATAATTTTTCATGGAGAGGAAGAAGGCAATTGGCTCAACATGATATGGGGAGGTCTTTAGTTGGAATCAGTAGTGGATCAACATTTCTCACGGGGACTGTGGATCTCATGATGATAGGGTTCAGGGTCAAAAGGTATATGTTTACTGACTCTATTGTCTGAGAAAGGAATTTGTTCTTAGAAAGGTTAAAGTCCGAGTAAGGAAAGATTTATAGGTTTGGTTAGAAATTGTAAGGGAAGTGATTTTAGCAAAATTTAAAGTCTCTTACACTCCAAAGGGACCGAAAATAATTTATCCCGAGTTCTATTATTGTGGTTCTTCTCATTGGTGGAAAGTTGAAAATTATGTATGCGGGATGTATGCAGTCATCGGGATGTCTGGGTTGAGGTTCTCGTAGGTGGTCTTGGAGTCCTTGCAGGTCGTCTTGGAGTTCTTGTAGATTGGGCTGGTCTGCTGATCCGTGTTGCTGTGTTGTGGATGCAGTCGGGTTGTGCTTTGATGAGGGTGTTTTTTTAATAAGTTTTTGATTGAAATGATTTGCAAAAATATTTTTGTTAGAATTAACCTATATTTTTTATTAACTTTGATTAGATTTGAGACTTTTTTTTAATTAATGGATATTTACAATATGTTTTAATGTTAATATGCATATTTATTACAATAATTGTTGAGATAAATTTTCATTTATAACTTTTTATGACATTTCTAACTGTCTACGTGTACACTCTATGTCTTCGACCATCAATCTGTTTCAGTAATAAGAACCATATTCGCGTTAAAATTATAATTACATATACGTTTTAGTATAGACAATACTAAATTAATTTAACGAACAGTCTAAACATAAATGGAATTATACATTTTTAATTCATGTTACTGTACAATATATTATATAGCCCAAGCCGATACCCGTCGTGTCTTCGCTGGCGATTTAAACTTAACTACAATGATAGTAAGATATCAATCAGTAAGTGTGAGTTTTATTAATATTAGTAGAATATTTTTTTCAAGTGAAGTTAACATGGGCAGTTTAAAGTATGCAATGTGGCAGAGCCAACACAATTTAACTTTTTACCTGTACCAAATTTTAATCTTTCGCTAAAAAGTCACTTTTGTTACTCATTCTAATTCTTTCCGTTTATAAGATCAATAAAACTAAATGGGATACCGAAGGCAAGTGATAAAAAAAGGTTTGCCTTAATAAATAATTACACAAATGACCATTCAAACAGACAAAATACGTTCAAAAGTTTCTATTTCTGTGTCGGATATTTGATGTATTATTTATGTATTATTAGTAATAGGCTGATGTAATTAATAACGATGCGATTAGTTTAGCATTAGTTGCTTTAGCACTGAACTAATTCTTACCCTTTTTAAATAAGACGTTTCTAAAATTGTAATCATAATTTAAGAATATTGGATCAAAAATTTAATTGATTAATGCACGAAGAGAAACTTTGTTTATTCGTGATCACGATGTCACGTATCAAAGTTGTTTTCTTGCAGTCTTGTTTTTTGGCACAAAAATATTAAAATCACTTCATTTTGTTTGACATGTTGTTGTGGTTATATACAATTATAACATTTCAATTATGTTCAGGTCGCTTTAAATGAAAAGGACTGAATTACTTGGAACATTCGTTTGTGTTTGTGCTAAAAAACTAAGCATTAAACATTTAACAAACCCGCATAAAAATAATGTAAAAATTCAGATGTAAAGAAACTATGTATTTCGAATAAACTTGACTAAATGACAGCTCAAACCACGGACTCTTTTACGGAAATTCCCAGCGGTAGGTTTCTTGCAAAAGAGGCAGTTATAGTGATATATTTCAAAACTCATGTACGGGTACTCTTTCTCTAAAAGCTCTTTCTTTACGCATAAACGACATAAACCTAAAATAATGTTGTCATAAATGTGCTTATTACACTCTCACAGCAGTCGAGAACTACACAAGCATGGAGACCACCATATATGTGCGGTAAACGATTTAAGAACGTTTTATATTCTTTACTAACCTAAAAAAACTATTCATTATTTTATCCTTGACATTTATTTGAGCTACATTTTTTAGGGTAAATACAACGATGGTTACAAAAGTATTTGTTGTTAGAAATTTTATGTAATCTACATAAATTTTATAGTTTAGTAATCTACTTAATTGAAAAACTATTTTGCAGCTTCGGATAACTCACCTGATGACTCTACTGTTCACTTGTCGTTGTGAGTTATAAACAATGCCTTTTAATAACATGGTCAGTGTTTATAAGTTACCGTATTATTTTTACATACATTCGGGAAGAGTGTAAAGAGTACTAAAACCGGTTTCCGAGATCTCTAAGAATCTCAGCGGAAGGTCCATCAAGCGTGAAATCAAATTATCTCGCGCGAGTTGTACGCGGTGCTGCGAGATGTTTAATATTGCTGCTGAAAATTTCAGAACTGTGAGGCACCCTTTTATCATCATTGATCCTTCAGCATTGTGCACAATGGAGTGTGGTGCTACATTCTGACATGTAAACTGTTAATATCTTCAGATTGGATATCCCCAAACAGTCGTTCTTCTAAAATAATTACAAATACTTCTGCTCATGTAATTGTACCATTCTGTAGTCTTGGGTAGAGAAATTATTAAATTCACAGATTATACTTAAAATGCAATGTTTCCCCATTAAAAAGCTAAAAGCCCAGTACATTTTTGCACGGTAGTATGCATAAAGTGTTAAACCAACTAACGTTTAGTGCTATAAATTATATCGAACTATTTACGATTACGGTCCAGGTTTTAGTTTTAAATTTACTTTACTGATATTATAATTAATGGGGAGAAAAACTTTAAACTAACACAATAACCTGTAATTGTTAGTGTAACAACAAGTTCATGCGATTATAAAAGAGTAGTTATCTAATTTTATATTTTCCCAAACAAATCTTGAATTAGTTCTCCTTCGTGTTTGAGTTTTGCTTCAATTTAAAAAGTTGTTCCTAACTAATAGATAACGTTACATAATATTAGTACACTAAAGAAACCATCTAAATGGTTTTGATCTTCTTCACATAAAACATCACATAATTCAATTCAATAAAATGTGTATTATCATGAAAACATGTACGATTTTACTAAGCGAAGCACGACTCTCATATCAGACGCTGCTGGTCAACACTTCCCAGTAGTTTGGTAGTTTATCATAATTGTAGTTTTCTACTACAGGTTGTTAGTCCAGACATTTAATTTTTAATATTTGACGTGATTTATAGTACGTACTTTAGTACAATAAATTTAAATCAAGGAAAAACTGGTTTCCGAAATATAATTGAATAAAAATCAAGATCAGAAATATTATATTTAAAACATTGAAGACTTTATCATACTCCCTTGACTAGCTAGAATGTGGATTGTAATTAATTTTAGATTAAAATGGTAATCGATAAGGTTTAATTCGATGTTCTGTATATTTTATATTTCCTCAAAACTTTTTTCAACGAGTTAATAGAGAACCACAGGTACGAACTAAATCAAATTCTCGTAAAAACCAAATCCGTGAGGCCTGTAATTGGTAACTGGAAACTCGTCTGTCTCCACAATATTTTCACAATGTATGATAAAACATAAACCTAAATACGTGGTTTATAACTGGATATCTGCATTTATTGTGTCAATACGTTTATTGGGATCCATTTACTGATAGTACTGATTTACTGATATGGGGAGGTCTTTAGTTGGAATCAGTAGTGGATCAACATTTCTCACGGGGACTGTGGATCTCATGATGATAGGGTTCAGGGTCAAAAGGTATATGTTTACTGACTCTATTGTCTGAGAAAGGAATTTGTTCTTAGAAAGGTTAAAGTCCGAGTAAGGAAAGATTTATAGGTTTGGTTAGAAATTGTAAGGGAAGTGATTTTAGCAAAATTTAAAGTCTCTTACACTTCAAAGGGACCGAAAATAATTTATCCCGAGTTCTATTATTGTGGTTCTTCTCATTGGTGGAAAGTTGAAAATTATGTATGCGGGATGTATGCAGTCATCGGGATGTCTGGGTTGAGGTTCTCGTAGGTGGTCTTGGAGTCCTTGCAGGTCGTCTTGGAGTTCTTGTAGATTGGGCTGGTCTGCTGATCCGTGTTGCTGTGTTGTGGATGCAGTCGGGTTGTGCTTTGATGAGGGTGTTTTTTTAATAAGTTTTTGATTGAAATGATTTGCAAAAATATTTTTGTTAGAATTAACCTATATTTTTAATGAGTTTATATTAATTAAACTACTATAGTGCACTGTGTTAATATTTTTGTTTGAATTTACCAATGTAAACAATAATAAAAGGTTAGGCTGTTGGTTAGTCTACTATATTCTGTTGGTTAGGGATATGGTTAGTCTCCTAAAATCTACGATAATCTAATACGTCTAATACATTTTGTTATCCTGTTCAACTGAAGGTGGTCATGGCGGAAGATGATGACTTTTTTTCTATAAAGCTTGATTTTACAATTGGTCTCACCACTATTATTTGTGAGTACCATATTTCTATACTTTCTTATGATACCACTAACTATTTGTTTTCTTTTAGCAAATTTCCCCTATAAGGAAGAAGATATTATCGTAGTCGGCATGGTAAGACCTAGGCCAAGGACCATGATAACTTTTCGTTTTGAGGTCCCCAGATGCCAAAACAATTTGGTACAAACGTGTAAAGCAACAGATATGACTTTAAGTTCGAAACCCAGACTGATCGAGCCATCCGAAGTGGTATTTTGGGGGCTTTGTACCCCAATAATGGTTTTTTTGAAGTTTTTACAAGTAATATTTTAAAAAGTCAAATTTTAGTTTTCACCATTAAATTCTTAAGCAAACACATAATTTGGTGTTTTTATCATTTCTCTACGTCAATTAGTTACAGAGATATTGAAAGTTCTAAACACAGTACGTTATCCAATGTTATTCTTATGGAGAAAAAAATTAATTTTATATCTCGCTTATTTATGAACGTATCCCGACAAAACTTGGTATATGGCTTCATCTGGTTGTGGTACATTAGTATTTTTACAAAAACACAATTTATACCGATGGTTCCCGTAGCAGCAAACCTGCGTACTCTGCCCCCATGTTATTCTTAGGGAGAATAAAAGGGATCAGGAAACTGACACATACTTTCTCCCTTTTAGCCCAAATTGAATGAATAAATTACTTTTTATTTACTAAATATAGAATACAAAGCTAGGTCGAATGTACAGAAAATATTGTAAACAAGTTATTCTCAAAAATATCCACCCAAATCCCTGTTTAGGAGTCACTATTATTAAATTCATCGCTACACACGTGGTTTTAAGAGGGGAAATGCCTCCTATTCCCCCCTGGGTTATTAAGGGGCAACATATTTCGAATTTCCTCTGTTGGTCAATGCTAACTTGACAAGCATACCAAGTTTGAACGAAATCGATCAGTAAATAAAAGATAAATAGTAATTTTTGTATTCCCCATAAGAATAACATTTGACAACGTAGTGCGTTTACCGCAAAATGAAAATTTAAATTTTCCCCGCAACCAGTAATCGTAGAATTGTAATTCAAAATAATACATTATTTAGTTTTTTGAGCTATTTTTAATGGTGAATAGGAATATTTTTATATTTATGTTTCTTATAAAAATTTTAAAAAACTTAATTTTTGATATTTTAAGTCTTGTAATTTCTGAACCCAAATTTTTACAGAAATGCGGTGGTGTCATTTTGTTGGAAAACTAAAGTTCTACAAACGACTAAAATTTAATCAAAATCTTTAGAGCTATGTTTGAGAAATATTGATTTTTCATGTTTTTTGGGGGATAATTACCCTTAAACATTCTAAAAAATTAAAAAACGCCTGGAGATATCGTGGATTAGTACCTATATACCAAATTTCATAAAACTCCGACCATTGGTTAGGGCTCTAGCTCTGTACACATCCATACAGACAGATAGACACACAGACATCACGTAAAAATCACTTTTTTGGGTTCAGGGAGCACCAAAACGAATATTTCCACTAACAAATCAAATTCGAAAATGTTGATGAAAACAATACTTTCTCCATATAAGTGAATGTCTAACTTTTGCCGATGCAATAGCTAATCCACGCAATCTTTACTGCAAACCAGTAAATTAAGTGTTTGCTCGTCACAAACTGTTCACGCGTCAGCAACAACCAGGAGAGACAGTCGACCAGTACCTAGAAGCATTAAAAATACTCAGCAAAGACTGTAACTTCAAAGCTACCTCTGTGGAACTAAACAGAGATGACTGTATTAGAGATGCATTTGTAAATGGCCTGCTTGCACCCCACATAGCCAAAGATTGGTGGAGAATTTCAAGCTACCTCTGAAAGACGCTTTTGAACTAGCACGTTGCTTAGAAAGTGCACAACAACATGCACTCATGTACCAACCTACCTCGAATGTCAACTCGGTTTTAAATCTTAAAACTCCAGAAATACAAGATGAAGATAAAAACCAGACTGTAGCTGCTACATCTGTTAGTAAAAATAAATGTTTCTTCTGTGGATTCAGCAGACATCCAAGGAATGACTGCCCTGCAAAAAACTCATACTGCAAAGGTTGTGGTAAAAAGGGACACTTCGTTAAGGTATGTAAATCTGCTCAAATGGATAATACAAACTTTAGTTCAAACTCAAAAATCAAGCATACGACTTCAGCAATCTCAGGTCAGATCAGTTGTTCATCATGTTACCGCACTGGTCTTTCTAAAGCTATTGTCTCAATAAATATCAATGGTAGAGAGGCTCAAGCTCTCATTGACACTGGTAGTACCGCTAGTTTCTTAAGCAGTTGTAAGGAAGTGTTTTAGGGAGGGAAATCCCCATAAAACCCAAACAGCCCATCAAGGGAAATTTTACTACAAAGTTGTCCTTTAGACAATATACCCCAGGTAATTTCCCTGAGGGAAATGTACTGGGGGAAAGAGCACAGTGGCAGGGCCCGGTACTGGGTCCTTTCCCCCACCCCTACAGGGAAAATCCCCATGCATAAAAGGAGGCTGCACAGAGAAAGCCAGTCAGTTGGGCCCTAGCGGCCCGACCCACCGGATGGGCGTGTTGAGCTCCCGGTGGTCTGGATGGGCGTGTTGAGCCCCCAGGTCCGTCGGATGGGCGTGCTGAGCCCCCGACACCCCGCATGGGCGTGTTGAGCCCGCGGGTAGCCGGATGGGCGTGTTGAGCCCCCGGCATTCCCTACGTACCCTTCCCTTCCCCCAGTGCCAGGGCGTGTTGAGCCCGCACTGAACTTACTTTTCCCTTCCCCCAGTGCCAGGGCGCGTTGAGCCCGCACTGTATTTACCTTTCCCTTCCCCAGTACTAGGGCGCGTTGAGCCCGCACTGGACTTACCCTTTCCTTCCCCCAGTACTAGGGCGCGTTGAGCCCGCACTGGACTTACCCTTTCCTTCCCCCAGTGCTAGGGCGCGTTGAGCCCGCACTGGACTTACCCTTCCCTTCCCCCAGTGCCAGGGCGTGTTGAGCGCGCACTGACCTTACCTTTCCCTTCCCCAGTGCTAGGGCGTGTTGAGCCCGCACTGGCCCAGTGCTTGGGCGCGTTGAGCCCGCACTGGACTTACCCTTTTCCCTTCTCCAGTGCTAGGGCGCGTTGAGCCCGCACTGAACAGCCCCACACAGACCATACTCCTCCCCTCCACTAACCCCCCCTCCTCCTATTGTTTAACCAGGTATATAAATGGGCTGTCTGTTACAGCTGGGTCAGTCACCACTGGGCAGCTGTGAAAGCAGGTCGTCCACCACGACGCCTACTTCGAAAAAGCCAACAGGAACAATTGGGACATCTCTAAAGGGACATCCGCAGAGGCACCGGGACAGACCCCACTTCGCCGAGGGTTGCTACCCTAGAGGTCCTCAGTCTCCGTACCCAAGACATTAATCCTGTGTACTTTAAAGCCGTATATATAGTGTAAATATTGCAAAAGTGTTCAATAAACTATCGTTGCCACATCTGGAGTTGTCACTGAACCCAGGCCTGTCCCATTGAGAAATTAGTTTCAAATAGGGAAAAAGTGAATGAAAAGTTAAACAAAAGTAGAACTACCTTACATAATTTTGGCGCCCGAACAGGGACTATACAGTGACACTTCTTAAAAGAACAAAAACATGTTTAAAGGTTTTTGGGACAGGACCGGTGGCAAATTCGATAGTTAACTCTGAGTGAAAAAGGATAATTTCACCTGAAATATAGGTTATATGAAAATAATACGTGTGTTTTCCCAGGAAATAAATACTGCAGAGATGACGGACTCTGAAACCGAGAGCGTCCCCGATGAGACCAAGCAGAACCCCCGCACTGGTTGGATCTACAGCCTGAAGAAGTCCGAACTCCTGGAGGAGTTAAAGAAATTTGGTCTTCCAGCCAGCCACAAAGTTAGTGTTGGGAGAAAAACCCTCGCGTCATTCATCAAGGGTGAATACAAACTAACGGAAACAACACCAACAGCACCACTACCAGGTACCGAGGCCAGTACCACCAGTGCAGCACCTGTGAGTAATAACGATAAGACTTCTCTTTGTAATGTTGTTCGGAAGTGGAATCTCACGTTTGACGGGGAAAAAGACTTGGTCTCCTTTTTGGAACGGTTAGAGGAACTAAGGGAAGCATACCAAATTAAACCTGATGACCTCCTACAAGCACTTCCAGAACTCTTAAAAGGTAAAGCACTTTTGTGGTACCGAAATTCTAAGTCCTTGTGGCACACTTGGGACGGTTTTATACAATATCTAGAGCTCAACTACCTTCCAAGACGGTATAGGGAAAAATTGGACCTTGAAATACGAGACCGAACACAGGGTCCAAACGAATCTTTCCAAGACTACTTGGTGGCTGTACAAACCCTAATGAGAAGACATGGATGCTGGTCAAGTGAACAACAGTTCCAGCGGATTTTTGAGAATATGCTACCCGAGTACAAACTTTACGGAGTACGCTGGAATATAACAACCCTCCCGAAACTAGTAAAGGCGGCTAACGATTACGAATCTATTAAGTATTCAGCTAGCAACTATAAACCCCCCCAGAGACCCACACAAGCTTTATACCCAGAGATTGGCTACAAGCCCTCATCTATAGATCACCCTTGGAGGTGCGAGAACCCACAAAATCCCCAGGGTCGCCGAGGGGAAACGAACCGGCACTATGATAGTACCCCAAAGGCTAGGAGACAGGGCCAAGACAGCGACAATAGAGCCCGCTGCTGGAACTGCAACCAAGCCGGACACTTTTCTCGGGAATGTAGACTACCCAAAAGAGACAAGTGTAGGTTTTGTGGCACAGTCGGTAGGACTAAGGACTGCAGATGTGCGGCGGCGGAAAACTACAGAGGGGCATGGAGAAACCGGGGTACTCCAGGTCCCCAGCAAAGGAGGCAGTAAACCCCAAAGGTATATTAAATCAGGCCAGGAGCAATCCACCTAAAATTTCAGACTGTAGGATAATCCTTGACATAGCTATAAGTGGGAAACACTTCAAAGCTTTAATAGACACAGGAGAAGGAAATTCCGTGACAGAGGCTCTGGCCAACGCATCTGGAAAACGGATTGAAAATCTGAAACTGACTCGTCAAGGAAGGGAACAGGGCTTGAAGGTCGTAGTCATGTGAATTAATTTACCAAAGAACACTTTTAGTTTGTATTAGAGAGAAAATTTTATGTTTGTTTATTCTTTACGCGGTTGAATATTCTGTTTTCTTTACATTATAGTTGTGTGTTGTTCAAGATTGTATTTTATTACCCTGATAACAATGTCAGTCAAAAAGGTTAACTTAGTTAATAAACCCTGGAAAAAGGGGTTTAAAGAAAAATATATAGTCAAAGGTACTGTTTGCTTCTAAATAGAACGTGTTGGAATTTGGGAAATTCCCAAATTGGACAGGCATGGCCTGTATGCAGTTATGGGTAGTTAATTATAAAAATAAAAATAAAATATGTATGTGTAAAGCGAGACACATGTGTCAGAAAGGAAAGTGAGTAAATAGATGATTTGATTGAGAAATTATATCAAATGTGGGGATAACAAAACAACTGTAAAGAGTTGTTGTAGGAACAAAAAAAAAAAAAAAAAAAAAAAACGTTAGCAAAGAAAGAGGGGAGTGTAAGGAAGTGTTTTAGGGAGGGAAAACCCCATAAAACCCAAACAGCCCATCAAGGGAAATTTTACTACAAAGTTGTCCTTTAGACAATATACCCCAGGTAATTTCCCTGAGGGAAATGTACTGGGGGAAAGAGCACAGTGCCAGGGCCCGGTACTGGGTCCTTTCCCCCACCCCTACAGGGAAAATCCCCATGCATAAAAGGAGGCTGCACAGAGAAAGCCAGTCAGTTGGGCCCTAGCGGCCCGACCCACCGGATGGGCGTGTTGAGCTCCCGGTGGTCTGGATGGGCGTGTTGAGCCCCCAGGTCCGTCGGATGGGCGTGCTGAGCCCCCGACACCCCGCATGGGCGTGTTGAGCCCGCGGGTAGCCGGATGGGCGTGTTGAGCCCCCGGCATTCCCTACGTACCCTTCCCTTCCCCCAGTGCCAGGGCGTGTTGAGCCCGCACTGAACTTACTTTTCCCTTCCCCCAGTGCCAGGGCGCGTTGAGCCCGCACTGTATTTACCTTTCCCTTCCCCAGTACTAGGGCGCTTTGAGCCCGCACTGGACTTACCCTTTCCTTCCCCCAGTACTAGGGCGCGTTGAGCCCGCACTGGACTTACCCTTTCCTTCCCCCAGTGCTAGGGCGCGTTGAGCCCGCACTGGACTTACCCTTCCCTTCCCCCAGTGCCAGGGCGTGTTGAGCCCGCACTGGACTTACCCTTCCCTTCCCCCAGTGCCAGGGCGTGTTGAGCCCGCACTGGACTTACCCTTCCCTTCCCCCAGTGCCAGGGCGTGTTGAGCCCGCACTGAACTTACCTTTCCCTTCCCCCAGTGCCAGGGCGTGTTGAGCCCGCACTGGACTTACCTTTCCCTTCCCCCAGTGCTAGGGCGCGTTGAGCCCGCACTGGACTTACCTTTCCCTTCCGCCAGTGCCAGGGCGTGTTGAGCCCGCACTGGACTTACCCTTCCCTTCCCCCAGTGCCAGGGCGTGTTGAGCCCGCACTGACCTTACCTTTCCCTTCCCCAGTGCTAGGGCGTGTTGAGCCCGCACTGGCCCAGTGCTTGGGCGCGTTGAGCCCGCACTGGACTTACCCTTTTCCCTTCTCCAGTGCTAGGGCGCGTTGAGCCCGCACTGAACAGCCCCACACAGACCATACTCCTCCCCTCCACTAACCCCCCCTCCTCCTATTGTTTAACCAGGTATATAAATGGGCTGTCTGTTACAGCTGGGTCAGTCACCACTGGGCAGCTGTGAAAGCAGGTCGTCCACCACGACGCCTACTTCGAAAAAGCCAACAGGAACAATTGGGACATCTCTAAAGGGACATCCGCAGAGGCACCGGGACAGACCCCACTTCGCCGAGGGTTGCTACCCTAGAGGTCCTCAGTCTCCGTACCCAAGACATTAATCCTGTGTACTTTAAAGCCGTATATATAGTGTAAATATTGCAAAAGTGTTCAATAAACTATCGTTGCCACATCTGGAGTTGTCACTGAACCCAGGCCTGTCCCATTGAGAAATTAGTTTCAAATAGGGAAAAAGTGAATGAAAAGTTAAACAAAAGTAGAACTACCTTACACAGTGACTTAGCAAAATCCCTGAAAATAAAAAGTTATCCCTCTAAAATCAGCCAGGTATCAATGGCCTCATCTGGGCTAATCTCTAAAACTATAGGTGAATGCAAAGTTAATTTAAAAGTTATTGGTAACTCATATGAGAATGTAGTTTTATGCATCTTACCTAATCTCTGCTGTGATGTGATAATAGGTCACGATTTACTTTGTCACCACTCTAAATTAGAAATGACATTAGGTGGACCAGAATCACCACTCGCTATAATATCTGTAGCGGCTGCAAATGTACAGCCGGCTTCTTTATTCGAGCATCCTTCTCCTGATTGTCATCCTATTTCTGTTAAATCTCGCCGACATAATGTAATGTAATGTAAGTTCATTTCTGCAGAAATTAAGTACTCTTAGATGAAGGAGTAATTGAACCAAGTATCTCTCCTTGGAGAGCTCAGGCTTTTGTCACAAGCTCAGAAAATCACAAGAGACGCATGGTTATAGACTACTCTAATACTATAAATCGGTTTACACATCTAGATGCTTATCCTATCCCAAACCTTGAAGAAATTGTCAATAAAGTGGCTAACTATGAAGTATTTAGTGCTATTGATTTAAAAAGCGCTTATCATCATATACCAATCAAGTCTGAAGGTAGGCCTTTTACAGCATTTGAGGCATGTGGTCAGTTGTACGAGTTAAACAGAATACCATTTGGTGTAACAAATGGAGTTGCTGCATTCCAAAGGGCAATTGATAACATAATTCAAGCTGAAAATCTTAAGGACACCTTTGCGTACTTAGATGATATAACGGTGTGTGGGAAAACGCAAGAGGAGAATGATAGAAATCTCAACAGGTTAATGACCGCTACGTATCTAAGTAAAACTTGACTATCAACGAAAACAAATGCTCTTTTTCAATGAAATCTATTAGTCTTCTTGGATACTAAACTAAGCAACAAAACTATAAAGCCAGAATCAGATCGTTTGTTACCTCTAAAGAACTTTCCCTTGCCTACAAACTCATCATCACTCAAAAGGGCTGTAGGTATGTTTTCTCATTTTTCGAGATATATTCCACGGTTTTCGGAGAAAATCAAATTACTATCAACAAGCTCTTTTTCCCTATCTATGCAGGCAATAAATGCATTTAATGAACTTAAAGGAGAAATTAAAAATGCTTCAATAAGCCCTATAAATCTTGAGCTACCATTCACCGTTGAGACAGACGCTTTGGACACAATATTAGCGGCAACTCTATCGCAGGATAGTCAACCTGTGGCATTTTTCTCAAGAGCTCTGACACACAGTGAGCTAAAACACAGCTCAGTTGAAAAGGAAGCCTATGCGATTGTGGAGTCCATCCGAAAATGGATACACTATTTGCTGGCCAGACATTTCAAATTAATCACCGACCAGAAATCTGTCTCTTTCATGTTGAACACTAAGTTATCAGGGAAAATAAAGAATGACAAAATTATGAGATGGAGACTCGAACTATCATGTTACAGCTATGACATTGTATATAGACCTGGTAAAATAAATGCAGCTGCTGACAGTCTGTCAAGAGTATGTTCTTCAATGACTGACAAAGTTAACAAACTTCAAGAATATCATGAAATAATGTGTCATCCAGGTGAAACTAGGATGTACCATTGGATCCGAAGCAAGAACTTACCATACTCCCTTGATCTTGTAAAGTTTGTTCTCAAGTGAAGCCAAGATTCTTCAAGCACGAAGGAAAGCTAATAAAAGCAACATCTCCATTTGAAGGACTTAGCCTGGATTTCAAAGGGCCTCTACCCTCTTGTACGATAAATCGGTATATGCTAACAATCATTGACGAGTACTCACGATTTCCGTTCGCATTTCCATGTCCTGATATGTCATCTTCGACAGTTGTTACAAAACTAAAACAATTATTTTCATTGTTTGGTACTCCAAGCTATATCCATTCCGATCGAGGCCTCTACCCTCTTGTAAGAGGGAGAAAGTAAAAAGTAAAATATTTTATCTCCCTTAATTGTGAACATAAATTAATAAAACCTGGTATGTGCCTTTCCCTAGTTGAGTTCTATTGATATTTGCATAAAAACCCATTTTTTGTGTTCCTTGTTACAGCAAACCTGCTTACTCAGCTCCCATGTTATTCTTATAGAGAATAATTAAAATGGAATATATTGTTTATTTATGAATGTATATTGATGAAACTGGGTATGTGTCTTGACCTAGTTGAGATATATTTATATTTGCATAAAACCCACGTTTTGTGTTCCTTGTTGCTGCGTTCTCAGCCCGCATGTTGTTGTTATGGAGAATAATTAAAATGTTTATATTGCTTATTTATGAATGTTAATTAAAGGAACTTGGTAATTCTTTATGCGGTATTAGAACAAATATAATCATTGGAAATTCGCTGAGTACGCAGGTTTGCGGCGACGGGTGTATTCATTACCTTCAACAGTTTGTTCTACTCTAAAACTTCTACATATTTTTATGAATAGTTATATTTACATTTTGTTTTATCAATTTTAAAACTTCTAAACCTTTAAGTAAACGTCTTTACTACATTATAGACTACTATGTTTTTATTGCATTATTTTCATACAAGAGTAAGTTTGTCTCTTGAACTTTTAGAGATATTTTTCTTACAGTCGGTATAATACTTCGACAATATATTAACTTTTACTTCCATTTGCGCAACACCTTCTGGGTCCTAGAAATCAAAATTTCACAGATGGATTAATTATAAAAGTAATTTTTAAAATGAAACGAGTGAAACTACTTTTTATTAACTACTAGAAAAGTAAAACTATTTCCATTAAGATATTGTATTAAATAAATATCTTTATGTATTCAAGAGGCAATATTGTGTGTTTTTCTACAAATCTATACGGATACATTTTATTTATATTTTGCTGTATTATCCTTGGAAGATACATTGCCTTTTTTTATTTGCTGGGCAGCATTTTTTATTTGTATATACACTTTTTTGTTTAATGTCCTTTTGTTTGTGGTATATATTCTTTGTAAATTATTGATAGGGGCACATTTATAATGTCCTTTTCAAGTCATTGCATTTCACAAATTTTATTTCTTATAAACATGCACATTTATACATAAACCCTTTTCATTTGCTATATTTGAAGAAAAATATACTATATTTACCATATTTCCTTAAATAAATCACACAATGTACAAAATTTACTGTAGCATAGTTTATAAAGAAAACTGCTATCCTCATATTTACGAGCTACTGTACACAGTTAGAGTTTATCTATGCTGAGCCTCTCATTGCTGACTTGTGCATAGACTCTTGCATTATGTTTGATCTGGCACATTTTCTGGAGAACATCTACTAGTGTTTCTCCCACACATATTGCTTGGATTTGTTAAAAGATAAGAGACAGCTTCTAAGATAAAATGCAGATTACTTTATACATGTCTTACACTGTGTCAGTGTTTAATTGAGATTTCTAGTATTGGTAGCATGTTTGTTACGAAAGCTTGTGTTTGATATTTAATGTATTAAGTTATGTGCCATGTTGTTGGATGCATATTGGGTATATCGCCGGAGTGAGCAGTTTTAAGTATGTTTTATTATGTATTAGAATTTGAAATATTCATTCTAAAAGTTTAACTAAGTTAATTCTTTGCATTTTGATTTATTTTAAAGTTAAGGTTTGAAATGTAAACAATTATGAACCTACTTGCAGAAGTATGTTTTATTTTGTGTTCTAATGAAATATTTTCACTCTAGAAACGTGAATCATTTCATGAGCAATTTTTCCATATTTAATTAATTGAACTAAATAAGTAACCTCGTTTAGTTTTCGTATTTGGAGTGGCCCTTTGAATGGTGAATAAAACTTGCCTTTTTTGTAATTTGGAGATCGTGGAAAATGTATTATAACTTCATCACCTGGTTTTAACTCAATGTTTTGTTTATTTCTGTCATACTACTTTTTCTGAAAACTTTGAGCTTTTTCTTAATTGATGGTAATTTTGTTCTGATTTCTTCGATGATTTTTGCTGCTTCAACGATGCTCTGATCCGCTTCTGGTCGAAGGTAGATTACATCCGTTACTAAGGGTGGCTCCATCCCAAATGTTAGGTAGTATGGGTAAAATCCTGTTGAAATATTTATTGTTGAGTTTTAACTGAACACAATGTGTTGTACATATTTTGACCAATCCGTAGGGTGTTCTTTGATATAGTGTGAAACTCCGCGTACTAGATCACCGTTGAATTTTCCTGTTAAACCTTGGATATGCTGAGAATATGCTGGTGCGGTTCTTTGTACTATGCCTAATGTCTTTCATTACTTGACTCATAAAATATTTTCATGAGTTATACCATTGACTATAAATACTGAAGGAGACATCCCATCCATATGGCCCAGCTGTCCCACTTTAAGTGTATGCTAGAATTTAAAATTGAAGTAGTTTGATAGGGTCACTGACAGATTGTGCTGCTGTCAACTTTTTATTTTAGTTATTACGTTAACTTTTAAAATATCTCCACCCCAGAATGCAAGTAATAATCAACTTATATTTGCTTCCTGACACACCAACTGTTGTATTATCCCCTCCTTGAGAGGATAAGTAATAGTTGACAGCAGTATACTCTGTTGGTGATTATTGTGAACTACGACCTCTTTCAATCTTGGCATACACAAAACTAGGGACACATTTTACAATGACAATGAGAAGTCTACCTCAGTATTTATATTCAGTGTTCACCTTGATCATGAGTTATAATTGAGAAATATCCAAATGTTTTCAAAAATCTATTAAGTGTTTTGCTACAGTTTTGAGTCCGCTTGCCTGCAAATATATGCGAATGCCATTCTTGTTGTGGCATCTGTTAATACTAATACATATTTATATCCATTTGACGAGTTTAATGGTCCTAAGAAGTCAATAATAATTCTGAAGCGTGGTTTTACTGATGGAATTTGAGGCTGTAAAAGACCGTAATTTTTGTAAGTTTTAGGATTGTGTTCTACACATGACACGCAATTTTTCAATAGTCATAAACATCTGTAGACACATTTTTCCAGTAAAATCTTGGTTTAATTTTTAAAAGGGTGCGGAAATAAGAACTGTGAGCACCTGTTTTAAAGTCATTGTGAAATGCTTTTAATATTTCTGGTTTCAGAGAAGTGGGCAATGCAATAACATTTTTTGCTTCGTTGTTGC
This sequence comes from Allygus modestus, assembly GCA_963675035.1. Lineage (NCBI taxonomy): Eukaryota > Metazoa > Arthropoda > Insecta > Hemiptera > Cicadellidae > Allygus > Allygus modestus. The sequence goes on from OY776111.1 coordinate 291,241,041, forward strand.
TAAATGTTTTATAATACAATTCAATCAATTGATAGTTTATTGATTCACAAGCAATTTGTTTGTTTTTAGAATCTAATGGAGATTCCATCAATGTTAATCTGATTTGTTTAAGGTATGGGTCATTCACTTAAATCAGTGGCAGATTCACATCTCGTATTACACTAATTGTTTCTTCATTTTGAATCACTCCTGGTTCTATGTATTTATCAATCAGATTTCGACTTCATGCATCCGCTAGAATGTTATGTTTGCCTGGTTTATATATTATAATTAGATTATAATCTACCAATGTAAGGGATAAACGGTTCAGTCGAGCTGAAGAATTTTTAAATTGTTTGTAATATTGAAGGTTAGAATTTGTCCACTCTCGCACATGGCCGTTCTGACACTTCCGGTCCACGCCATACGTTTTGCTTAATAGCTCGGTAACGGTTAGTGTACTAACCTTCATATTCGAGTACTAACAAGTACTAACCTAGTATTAACTCGTGGTATAGTTGAAATTTTCACTTTCGCACATGGCCGGGCTGGCACTTCCGGCCACCACCATACATTTTGCTTAAAAGCTCGGTAACGGTTAGTGTGCTAACCTTCATATTCGAGTACTAACTAGTATTAACCTAGTATTAACTCGTGGTATTGTTGAAATTTTCACTTTCGCACATGGCCGGGCTGGCACTTCTGGCCCCCACCATACATTTGACTTAATAGCTTGGTATGAAGGGAGAATACTAACCTTCATATTCGAGTACAAATTAGTACTAACCTAGTATTAACTCGTGGTATAGTTGAAATTTTCATTTTGGCACTTGGCCGGGCTGGCACTTCCGGTCCCCGTCTTACGTTTTGCTTAATAGCTCGGTAACGATTAGAGTACTAACCTTCATATTCGAGTACTAACTAGTACTAATAACCTAGTATTTATCTCGTGGCATAGTTGAAATTTTCATTTTCGCACATGGCCGGGCTAGCATTTCCCTGGCCCGGCCGTACGTTTTTGTTAATAACTCTGTTGTGCTTTGTGTACTAACCTTCATATTCGAGTACTAACTAGTACTAACCTAGTTAACTAGTTAACTCGTGGTATTGTTAAAATTGTAATTTAAAAATATGGTCGGGCCAGCGAAATGGACCTCAGTTCTTTTGGTTTCTTATATTGTAGTTAGTTTCGAAGGTTAAACGTGTGTTCGTATTTGGTAGAGATTTTATTTTCAGATCCTAACGAGGTGCCATAATTGTTTCTGAGTCAAGTTTTACTTCTGTTGAATCTAGGATCTCTGTTTTGGAGATGGAGTTTATGTTTGCCAGTTTAAGCATCCAATTTTCATTCATTGGGATTTTATGTTTTTTGTTTTGCTGAGTGAAGATAATGTTATTTGTTTTGAAGTTTAGAATTACATTATTTCTGAAGAGCCATTTGTTTCCTACAATTAGTTGAGTGTTCATGTCACTTGAAACGTAGAATTTATCTGTAATGGTTAACGGTCCTATTTGTAGAGTGACATTGGTGCTTCCCAAAATGTCTATGGGTGCATCGTTTGCTGCTGCAACAGGTTTATCCTCACTGCTTATTGGCAAATGTTTTGTTCAATCAGATCTTATTAAGCCAATATTATACAGCCTGTGTCAATGTGTAGAGGTGAAGTTTGTTCTGAGTCTGATTCTGCGTTAAAATTTATTGTTAGTGAAGGGAGATTTCGTTTTATGGGTTTCTCTTCAAATAATAACTCATAAATGTTTGTTAACACTACATTTTTAAATTTTCTTGGTTGATGAATTATTTCTGAAGTTAAATTATCTAAGTTCATGGAGTTTATGTGATGTGACTTTAAATCTGAATTGGTTTCTTGGAGAAGTGAGTAGGATCATTGTCTTCAAGTGTAGCACCATAAAACAATGTGATTTTGAGTAATGGTCTTGTAATTGGGGGTTAAACGGTTTAGAGTTATTTTATAAGTCATTTGTATTGTGAAGAACTAATTGTAACTAGGTCTCTGAATCCTTGTGAGAAGTAAGACCTCGCCGAGTATTACCTAAGCGTGCTGGAGGTATTTATGTAAACACTGAGTGCTTTGACACTCAGTATAAGGCGGTCAGTTAAATAGGGTGGCTTGTTTTGTATCGGGGTCAGTGGGGCATTGGGCTCAGGAGAGTTCAGGTGGGTGAGTAGACGTATTGGTTACTGCATTGGGTTGAGCCCTGTCAGAATAGGAAGACTAAATTCATTTGGGGTTTTGAGTTTGATAGTAGTTTTGTGTGTGGGATTATTTTTGATAAGAGGGAATACTATCGAGGGATTAACACGCATTAAATTGGGTGGTCTGATTTCCTATAAATCAAGGAACAGACTCTAAATTATTAAGGGGATCAAGATTCTTTGACCGTGCTGCCTCCAGGACGCTATCTGGGGATGACCAGTTCAATGTCAATGTCATTAACTTAGGTATTATTACAATTGCACTTTACCAGACAGAGAGAAGTGAGGACTAAATAAAACAGTGTTAAACCTAGGAAGCTTGTCTCATTGTGAGAAACCTACTCTAAAGGGTACTCTTTAAGCTACGCTCCTGGTGATTGTATATTGACGAGGTCGTGTACATCAGAAAGTGGTGGAGCGCCGGGTATCACAAAGTGGTGATAGGCACCGGGGTTTTGTTTTACAAAACGTCTTTCCTGGTCACTCGCTGAAATTGGCTATAAGTTGTGTTGGTAAAATTTTATTTTTCAAAAAATAAAATAAAAGCATTTCAGTGCTATTAACACTGATTGTTTATGCAGGGTTGGTTTCCGCAATGAGAGGCTAAAACTAGTGCCAGGTTAGCAGTATTCTGTTGAAGTAGGTCTGTACTTTGTTCGAGAAGCATTGCCAAACTAGTGTGATTATATCAAGTCAGCGTTGTATGTGAGGTGATAGTTAGGCAATACCCACTAGCTCAGCGTTCTGGTAACCAACTTGAACCAGATTCTGATTCATTACTGTTTAGCAATAGGTTTTGTTTGTTCCATTTACTAGTTGTAACATAATTTTTATAAACTATAAATGTAAAATGTGTTTTTCTAAGTCACCAGATAATGTATTTAAGTTCGACAGACATTAAGAGTTTGAACAAGGAGCAGGCCATAGAGTGGTTTGGAAAACTTAAATTACCCATACCTAGGGGGGTAGATTTAGAATTTTTGAGATAAAAACAGAAAATTTAGTCGCTGAGAACAATCAGGAAGTAAAGATGGCCGTGGGGCAGGAAAACTTCCATTTTTCCATCCTGGAACCTTTTCTGGTATGCCGACAGAATCTGTAGTTTCATTTTTTAAACGTTTTGAAAGAGCCGCGACAGTAAATTTTTGGGACAGCAATAAAATGAAAACATATTTTCCTATCTATTTGGCAGATGCGGCATTAGATATTTTTGAAAATCTTGAGAGGAAAAATCCCGCTATAAACTGGGAGGCTGTAAAACAAGAATTTACAAAATTATTTTCACCCGTGGAATCGAAAGAGATCACTTTAGCAAAATTAAATACTAGAGTTCAATTACCGACAGAGTCAGTCATTCAATATTTGGCTGATGTGGAAAAGTTATGCGCGGGGGTAGACGATGCGATGACTGAGGCGAGGGTTTGTGGACACGTTTTAAAAGGGTTAAATCCTGCTCTTTTACAGCAGATTGCCATGATGTACAATTCCACACTGGTTCTGGGCTTTTGTTGTAGAACTAAACATAGGTTTTCGTTTATGGTTTTCTGATTCTCCTAATGGTGGGAAGTCTTGATCATAACTATAGGTAAATGTACGCTTGGAAGTTGGTTTTTGATTTTGAAATCTCCTATCATTTACAAACTTTTCCTGAATTAGGTATTCTTTATGCTTATACCAACAATCGATTGTTTTGTGACTATTTTTGTTTCATATATTGCAATATGGTTAAGAGGTTTCTTTGAAGGATTTTCCTGATTTTTCAACTGTAGGGAAATATGAGATTTTTTAACAACACTGTGATTTGTTTTGTCACAGTAATAACAGTAATAATTTGTGAGACTGAATGAAGTCAAGTTTTGCTCATTGGAATTTTTGTATTCTGTGTTATAATGTTTACTCGGTCCAGGAGTACTCTGTGGCAAAACTAGATGGTTGGGGTGATTCGAATTTTTATAAGGTTTGTGTTACATATTTAAGCTCACTTCTTATTTCATATTTAAGTTCACTTGTTATTTCATTTATCAAGATCTCGTATTGAGGGGATTTGTCTTGCTTTAGTAAAGCATTCCGCTCAAGTTTCAGCCGATTTTGACTTTGTAACAATAACTGTGATTCAGCTAACTTAAGATTTTCTTGAAACTGTTCTAATTTACTGTTATCTATTGGTATTACTAGGTCACAAATTTGTGGTTTAATTCCCTGTAAAGTGTGTTTGATTATAAGGGAATCTTGCATGTAAGGGTCGATTCTTTTATAAAAAGTCAATACTTCTATGAAAAAATAAAGTGATGGTTCGTCTTCCTTTTGGATCTTTTGTTCTAAGACAGATTATAGTTTTACAAGTTTGTTTACGGGTGTAAAACTTTGGATTAAGTCTTGAGATATAGTTTCAAAATTTAAGTCTTCTTGTTGGATTTTTGTTTTATACTAACCTACCATAAAAGTGCCGTGTTGGATAAATGTGCTGGGAGCAATCTTAGTTTAGTTTCATTTGTCCATTGGTTTGCTTTAGCTGCTATCTCATATTTTTTAATGAAGTCAAGGGGGTCCTCTGATTGTTGTCCACTAAAATGTCCTGCTGATATTAGAGGTTCTGCCATTGTGAATTATTTATGCGTCAGACTATTTATAATTATCAAGGCGATATTAGTATTATTTATATATGATATCGACTATGTAATACCTTTGTAATATTTCAGTGCCTTAATATACTTTATTGTTTGCTCATTTTATGATTATTTATCTTACCAATCTTTATCTTATCAAGGACCATTAATGGCTACATTTTATTAATGGTGCCCTTGTTTATGGGCACTGTACTTTTGACTGTAGTTAAAATATTAACTTTAACTTTTTATTAGCTTTTTTTGTGCTGCCCTAATTATGCAGAGATGGGATGAAGAGTTAATTATCTTTTGTTGCCGTCTTGAAGTTCATTATTTATATTGGTATATATATATATTTTTAAGGGCTTCTTCTTTGTCTATTTGGTAAGGGATTTTATGTTGAGGAAAACTGAGTTTGAGGCTACTTATTATTATTATTATTATTTTATATATATATATATATATATATATATATATATATGAAGTATATTCAGTGCAAATTAATAACGATTTAAATTGCTTAAAGGCTTAAAGTATAAATTAGTAACTTTAAGCTGAACTGGATTCTAGAATGATTTGTAAATTTAATAATTAACACCCCTACTACACATTTCTTAATATCTTCCGCCAGACCATGTCTGAAAAATTAGTTTCAAAATATATTCTTCGCCTAGACTCTCCAGATAATTTTTGTTTTGCGCCTGTCCACCATGTGAGAAATTTCGCTTGGTTTGAACAAAATTAATACTTAAGAGTAAATTATAAAACTGAGAGCACTTGGCAAAATTGGTAAGTTTACTACTAATCACTTGATTGGAGAGTTTAGGATCAGAAATAATTTAATGATGCGTTTCTGATCAATAACAAGTATAATATTAAATTTAAATACACAGTTACAATTATTTTAAAATTATTAACTCTTGTGAATGTTCTCTGAGATGATTAAATTGGTATTAGTATTTTTAAAATGCCTTTACTTTACGAATGAATTAACTATGGCAATTATTGTATATAAATATGAATACAAGTTTAATTTATCTTTAAAGTAAACCGTCAAATAAAAAACCAATTAATGAATTTTCACTTCTCAAGCATTATTCTTATAATTATAAATTGTATAACACTTCTGTGAATTTAATTTTACTTGCACAAACTATTTAAAATTAAATGAAAATCTAATAGAGTTGTTTCTTATTTTCCGTATTGAACTAAACACATGTGTTAATTTAAAAGTTTGGAAACATGAAGTGATTACTAAATACACAACTTCATTTGCATAAGGGGTTAAAATAAATTGAAAGGAGTTACTTGAATTTTTAGGTTTATCCAGTGTTTTTGCTCCACAGACTCTAAATTGCTAAACTTCACTAAATTTCGAATTAAAACAAATTCGAACAAGGCCATCACTCCCGCACTTCTAGTCACTGAAATGTTCTAATACTGTACATTGTAGTTGGATGATCTTGGCAGACTAATTTAATATTCTTCGTCTTTCTTCAATCCCCTTCCACATCAAATCTAGGGTTTGTTGTCACTGGCTATCTCATATAATTTTTCATGGAGAGGAAGAAGGCAATTGGCTCAACATGTTATGGGGAGGTCTTTAGTTGGAATCAGTAGTGGATCAGCATTTCTCACGGGTACTGTGGATCTCATGATGATAGGGTTCAGGGTCAAAAGGTATATGTTTACTGACTCTATTGTCTGAGAAAGGAATTTGTTCTTAGAAAGGTTAAAGTCCGAGTAAGGAAAGATTTATAGGTTTGGTTAGAAATTATAAGGGAAATGATTTTAGCAAAATTTAAAGTCTCTTACACATAGTATGTCAAAGAATCTCACTATTTTAGTTAAATGATGTCAAAAGGTTTCGTAGTCTAGGGGAAGGTGGGGTATGACGGGGTACTTAAGCACTTAGCAATTTGTGGCTTACAAAATGCTCTATAAAAATACCAGATATTGAAACTTAAACTTAAGCAATTCTAGAGTTTATCAAAATAATTAGGACCAAAATCATTAGTATTTACAATAAGAAATTTTAAAAAAATTCAGGGTTTACAAAGTACCCCATCTTGCCCTACGTTGAGGGCAAGATGGGGTACGCAGGTGGGGCAAGATGGGGGTACCTCAATACTGGATAAGGTTAAGGTTATTAAATAATGTAATGGACACAGTTTTAGAAATGTATAAAAGATTTATTTTAATATATAGCAAAAAGGCAATATCTAAACATTCTGATCTTAAAGTTCAATCACTTTTAACTTTAAAAGATTAACTTAAACCTCACCTTTAATCATTAAAGATTACTTACTCCAATAACTAAATACAAATATTCTTTTTAGCGAATTTCCCCTATAGGGAAGAAGCTATTACCGTAGTCGGCATGGTAAGACCTAGGCCCGGGACCATGATAACTTTTCGTTTTGAGGTCCCCAGACCCCAAAAACACCATTCGTTCGAAACTGTAGATATATATATATAGTACACAGTACGTTGTCTAATGTTATTCTTATGGAGGAAAAGAAAAATTTTATATCTCGCTTTTTTATGAACGTATACTGACGAAACTTGGTATACGGCTTCATCTGGTTGTGGACCATTGATATTTGCTCAAAAAAAATTTTTTTCCAAAGGCTCTCGTAGCAGCAAACCTGTGTACTCAGCCCCATGTTTTTCTTATGGAGAATAAGTAACGTGTTATCTCCCTTAATTATGAAAATAAATTAATGAAATTTGGTATGTGGCTTTACCTACATGAGTTATATTGATATTTGTATAAAACCCCATTTTTCGTGTTCCTTGCTTCAGCAAACCTGCATACTCAGCCGCCATGTTATTCTTATGGAGAATAATTAAAATGTCATAAATCGTTTGTTTATAAATGTATATTGATGAAACTTGGTATGTGGCTTTATGTGGTATTAAGATACATATATAAGCATTGGAAATTCGCTGAGTACGCAGGTTTGCTGCTACGGGTGTATTTATTTTGTATTATGTAAAAGTTCTTTAAATAGGCTACTAACTTAAAAAAGTCATTTAAAAAATTAACTTCAATAACTTTCCCCATATTGACCCCATCTTGCCCTCCCACTAATACCCCGTCTTGCCCCCAGGATCAATTTTAGGTTATGTTAATATTACAACACAAATGATATTTCTATTAGGTTATTTCATGCATTAATTTATTCCTATGAAACCGGTTTATTCCGTGATAATACTTAATTGTATGAGAAACAATTACTTCTCTTGCTTTTTCACGCCAAAAACCGACGAAAAATTACATCAGCACAGGCGAAAAACACGTTTTGATGTTAGAGACTCTGAGCAACAGCCTACTAGTTCAACTATTCGCCGCTAGGTTGTGCAATCTGCCGTGGTAGCAATTACAAAAACCCCGTCTTGCCCCCCACCCCATCTTGCCGCGCTCATCCTTATGACTTAACTATGAGTTTAGCCAAGCTATATCAGTTATCTACATTGGTGGATGAAAAGGATATTTGATCCTGGTTTGTGTGAGATTAGTGTTCTTACCTTTGCTGTTTTGCTATAGCTTGTAAAAACGTGTGATCATGTGTATTTCATTAAAATAAATTTGTAATTCTGCAATCAATGTCAATCGTGTAAAATTCTCCCTTTATCTGTTTTTTATACTACGCTAAAAAATATTAAGACAAGTTATCAGTAGCTCTCAACTTTTCGCAACAAACAATTTGTTAAGATAATATTTGTTTTGAACAAATATTTTAACTTAATGCAGATATAACTTGTATGATCTACAACTTAAATCTGCAAAGCCTTAAACATAAACAAAATCACGTCATAGCAAATTTCATGACCGATGTTGAATCATTCTATGATATAGTTAGAGAAAGAATAATAGGATATATACAAAATCTCTTAGGAATATTGCATACGGAAAAGTGCTGTGCTAGAGAATCGGCTGGAGGGCCGTAAATGAAACAGTTCCCAATATATGTGTTTGTCAAAATTGATTTCCATTTTGTATACCCTTGACAGACTTAACTGATTCCCACTAATAAAAACTTATTCAAGACTGCTACTTCAAACTTACTCTGTGTTGCATGAAGACAGTTTTTCATTTTTTTAATGTCAAGGATTTCAAAACAAATTTAAATCTTATTATTCTTCAATTTCCATATTTATAAACATTTTAACAACAAAATCAAGCTACAATAACAATTGGGGGCCTGGGGGGCAAATAGTCATTGTCTGAATGACTTACTAATTACAGACCTCTGGAGTGTCGGTGATTTGAAACATTTTTTTCCGTAATGACAGCTGAGTTCATCCCCTTACGTGATAAGAGAGCGTACTCCTAGTATTAATTCGATAAAATACGTGTTATGCAACATAGTAAAACGAAAGGGATCGCCATTCAACTGTTTGATGTTAGAGTGAGTTTGAATCATTCCGACCGTTGGATGAGAACAAAGGACCACCATAAACGTGTGTGTTGATGTGGTGATGTGTGGGGACCGGACACATCCTCGCACGATGCAGCAACACGTCAAAATAATGTGGTAACGGTTATGTACTACCACAAATACACATTTAATTGGGTTGCTGTAAAAGCAACGTTTGTAGCAAAAGTAACAATATACGGTACAAACCTATTTACACATATGTAAAGGTTTACAAATACTTTGCTTCAGTATTACTTATCCAAATCATAGTATGTTATTGCCAACCTTTGTGTTGAGGAATAATATTAAATGAAATGACTTTCACATTGCAGCACCACGCTAAGAGTATAAACATTCTAAATCTTGTTTTATTTTTACATTATGTATGCAGAAACATATTTATACACGTGTGTTGAATTGTGAAATAGGCATCTGCCAAACAAAGGTTGCATGAAGGGACCTTGCCAGACAGCAAGACTTTAAAAAGTGAAAAAATCCATTGCGCTAGAAACAAGGAACTTTCACTATTTTCTCTCCAAATGTTTAGATGTCTATAGATAGCAGTGTAAATGAACAACTACGAAAATAATAAAAACATTTAAATGACACAAGTAAGAGTATATTGACACTGAATATTGTTAACAGTGCCAGCGTCTTAGCCAATTCTATTCGCAAAAAGGTTAATAAAGTTGTAAAAACATATAAATTAACACAAATAAGCGCATATTAACACTTTATTATTTTTAATTACATCTTAGCTATATCTACTCAAATGAATCTTAATAAGGTTTGAAACTAATTAATCATTATTAAATATTGTATTATTATGTAACGAATATCATAAAATATATTAAAACCGATTTATCTCTTTTAAAGATAAATGAAGTTTTTCGTTTAAGCTGAAACAAACAAGAACATTAAATACAATTTGTAAGTTAACTTTCAACCCCTGCTTTGTCCATTCTTTCATTGTACAGTAAAATCGTAGTACTTTACATAACGTTCTGAAACAATCGGTTGGATATATTTATATTGGTTTCATAAATAAAATACCCCCGTCACAGCAAACCTGCGTACTCAGCAAATTCCCAGTGCATAATATTTGTCTTAATACTACATAAAGCCGCATTCTAAGTTTCATAAAAATATATTGACATAAAAGCGATTTTAATTATTCTCCATAAAAATAACATTGGTAATGATTACGTAGGTTTGCTGAAACAACGAACAAAAACAATTGTTTTTTACGCTAATATAAATATAATTTAACTAGGCGAAGCCACGAACCAAGTTTCATCAATATTTAATTATAAATAAGCACTATATAAAAATTTAGTTATTCTCCATAAGAATAACATGGGGCTGAGTAAGCAGGTTATGCTGCAACAAGGAACAAAAAAAGGATGTTTATGCAATTATCAATATAACCAAGTGAAGCTTTTTACCAAGTTTTATTAATTTATGTTCATAATTAAGGGAGTCATTATATTTTACTTATTCACCATAAGAATGACATGGGGGCTGAGTACGCAGGTTTGCTGCTATGGGAATAATCAACAAAAATCAATTTTTGTGCAAATATCAATATACCAGTACTACATGAAGCCACATACCAAGTTTCATCAACATACATTCATAAATAATCGAGATATCAAATTTTATTTATTCTCCATAAGGATAACATTGGACAGCGTACTGTGTTTAGCACTTTTAATATCTCAGCAACGGGTGGGAGTAGAATCACAACTTAAACACCAAAATGATTTTTTTGTGGAACTGAACAGATTTGTAAAAGCAAATGTGAAGTTTACATTAAAATAAACTGAGGAAAAGCCAAAAACCTTTTTCCCATAAGATTAACATGGGAGATTTTATGAGTAAGTTTTTTGGATTTTCTCCACAACCACTTAACCTAGGTTAATAATTCAAAATACTATATATTTTTTTACGCTCTATAACATGGTCAAAATCAAAATTAAGTTGTTTAAAAATTTTAGGAAGAAAAATGCAAAATACTGATTTTTGGAAAATTTTAAACGCCCATAAACCCCCCTTCCCATGGTCCGATTTTTCTGGTTTTCGAAAAGTCATGAATGTCATTTTACACATTTGAGCCAAATTTCATCGAAATCGGACGTTTTTTACAAGTTATCACATTCACGGACACACACACACACATATATATATATATATATAAGAATATAAATATAAATATATAAATATAGATATATATAAATATAAAATATATGAATATGAATATAAATATATATATATATATATATATATATATATATATATATATATATATATATGGATATATATATAAATTTATATACATATATATAAATTTGAACGAATAGTGTTTTTGTCATCTGGGGACCTCAAAACAAAAAATTATCATGGTCTCGGGCTTAAGTCTTACCATAAGACCTACGGTAATAGCTTCTTCCCTATAGGGGAAATTCGCTAAAGTAAAACCTAACGAGTTGAGGTTGAGCCACACCAGGTTGGTCCCGAGTATGATTTCATTTTACATACCACATCATCTCCGAGGTCGTTACACCACTTGGGGATTATATTTGCATAGTCTGTTAAAAGTTTATTTTTTCTAATATCTCATCTATGAACATTAATTAACATAAATAATTGTAGCAATAGTTCAAGAACTTTATTTTGTTATAGGATTGCTATGCCTGAACCTATTCCAGGTATTAAAACCTAAAATGAAAGTAAAATACATTTCTAATTTAACTCAATAAATGTTTTTTAGCTAAGGATCCACTTATATTATAATTGCTCAGAATACTTATGTGTGTCATTTATTTACCAGAGCATCACTTGGTTGGATGTTGTAGATAATAGTGTAGTGATAGAAAAAACTTCGGGTGATAATCTGTGAGGGCGGTCATTTTGGAAAAATAATAAATGTAATGCATATAGGCATGTGAAGTGTCATTTTCAATGTTTTTTAGGGTGCTAAACATGTTAAAGACATTTAAAATGCATTTTAACGAACTTTTACGAGTATAGAATTAAAGGCATATGGCCTATCTAATATATTATGTTAAATATTATAAAATCACCCATCGATCTACTGATTAACACTTTGAGGACCAACTGACGATTCACCGGACCACTCAGCAGTGTGCGAAGAAGACCAAGTGGTCCGGTTTATAGACACTTCATATCCCTGCGAAAAAGACCAGCTGACGATTTACCCGGACACTCTATTTTTGCCTTAAATTTTAGTTACCGGGCAAAAAATGCTTAACTCTGTGGCCTTTAAATGGCATTTTAGATGGCTGCTAACCTTTTTGGTAGCAGTTATACAAGCTGATTGTTGTATATTGTTGTCAAAAACCTGTTTCTGCTTGCTATCAGTCTGCCATATGTCTGCTCTAAACTAGTTTTGAGTGATCTTGTATAGTGTGTGTTATTTGTTTGTAAATTATAGTTTTTGTTTAGTTTTGATAAATAAAGTTACTAATGGTACGGTTGAAGTGATAATTGTTTTATTTATATTTACATGGTTACCGTATTAGAAACAGTTTATTAGGTACATTTTTGTGCTTCTAAATAACATTGTTCTTCATCATAACTTTTTTATTTTTAGAATAGAAATCCAAAACGTTTCATTTTGGCGTGACCTTTTCTCACATCCCGTGACAATCAAGATAGAAACAAAAGATGATGACACAAAGATTTTGATATTTTATCTTGGCCCTGAAAGGGATATATTTGTTTTTTCCGAGTACAGAAAATTATAGTGGTAACAATATAGAACCAGAAAGTACATGTATAACAAGAAGAAGACTTCCGTTGATTATGAACAACGTGTTATATGTCAGGAAGTTGCTGAAGTTGAGCCAGTATTAACGGAAAACTGTCGAAAACGAGTCTAGGAGACAGGTTCTATTCGTCAAGATAAACCTTTCAACATACTCACTCAAATCGGACAAAATAGCACCTTTAAGTACAATGTAACTAATACATGTTATAAAAGCTACTCACACTAGGTTCAGCTGGAGACGATTGTCGCGAAGTGTATGAAATGTGATGATGATAGTACTGTAATAGGATCTATTGACGAATGAGTTGGTCGTACTTGGCTTTTAACTTCACACAAAACATGAAGGTAACTGCTTGGTTTTTACCGTTTCATCATCACATTTTCTTTATTTAGTGACGATCCTCTCCAGCTTAACCGTGAGAGTGTAGTTTTTCATAACATGCTTTAGTTACATGGTACGTAAATGTGCTATCTTGACCAATTTGAGAGAGTCTATTGAAAGTTAGTTATCTTGACGAATAACAACTGCCTCCTAGACTCGTTTCCGACCGTTGTCCGTTGATACCGGCTTAACTTCAGCAATTTTCTGAAATGTGGCCACACCAAAAAAATTTGGTTTGTTATTTCTCTCCATAAATTAGAAACGTTATGATGAATAAAAATGTTATTTACAAGCGAAAAAATGTGTCTAATAAACTACGACTGATACGGTAACCCTGTAAACATAAATAAAACAATTAACACTTCAACCGTAATATTAGTAACTTTATTTATTAAAACTAAACAAAAAATATTAATTACAAACTTCAAAATATCACGCACTATACAAGATCACTCAAAACTGGTTTATACCAGAGATCAACTAATAGTAAGCTGAAACAATTGTTTTGTCAACAATACAACAATCAGCTTGTCACAGACCAAAAAAGGTTAGCAGCCATCTAAAATGCCATTTAAAGGCCACAGAGTTAAAGATTTTGTGCCCGGTAACTAACATTTAAGGCAAAAACAGAGTGGCCCGGTAAATCGTCGGCTGGTCTTTTTCACAGGAATACTGAGTGGTGAAGTGAATCGTCATTTGGTCCTCAAAGTGTTAATCAGTGGAACGATGGATGATTTTATAATATTTAACATACTATATTAGATAGGCCATATGCATTTAATTCTATATTCGTAGAAGTTTGTTAAAATGCATTTTAAATGTCTTGAACGTGTTCAGCGCGCTAAAAAACATTGAAAATTACACTTCACATGCCTATATGCATTAAATTTATTATTTTTCAAAAAGCATCAAATATGGCGGCCATTTTCCAAAATTGCCACCCTCACAGACTATCACCCGACTTTTTTTCGATCACTACACTATTACCTACAAGATCCAATTGAGTGATGTTCTGGTAACTTAATGACACACAGAAGTATTCTGAGCAAGTGGACTATTATATAAAGGCAACATTTATTTATTTTGTTGTAAACCATAGTACGAGTACTAAGCAAAATAAATCATTTCAATAATTGAAACCCGTTTTTTTATTTTGATGATTGTATGGTTTTAGGTAGATAATTAATTTTGTATTTGAAAATACGTTACGGGGGTTTTCTTATCATGTTAAAGTTTATATATATGGAAATAAATTCTCCTCGGACATAATAGTAACTAAGTAAGTGGGTTTTATGTTACCGCCAAAATGTGTTCTAATCCAAACTACGTAACCTCTCAGTCTCTTTAACTATGGACCACATAATGATTTCCAGTTAAATACTCCAAACAGTAAAGTTAATTCTCCATTATATGTAACTGTTGAACCTACAAGCCTCACGTGATGAGTTTGTATGTTCATCTATTTAGATTTCAATTTTAAATTGTAATTCGAAAGGAATAAATAATGCTTAGAACTTAGTAATTGTTGTTTAGTTCCATGAAATTTATGTGGGCTGCTATCAGATTTATTTTTGGAATATAATTACATATAAAGTATCATGAGTATATAAATTAGAGTATCTTGAAAATAGTGGCAAGCTACACCAAAGCTATATCCTTTAAATTAAAACTTCAGGGTGTTGTAGGGTGATTCCTAGACATGTGATCTTACGTCATCACGTCAGTCATGTGGTCTCTTCGGGAGTTATCTAACGTAACACAAAACCACAATCATTGAAAATGAACATGCTGCTGCTGTTTTGTAGGGTTCAAAATATTCTATAAAATATCTGAAAAAACTAGAACATCTCAAAATGTAATTGACGAGGTCATTAAGTAACATTAAATGTTTCATTTTATTGATGGATTTTAGCCTCCGGATTACTGTATAATACTTAAAAGTGGTTTATATACCTGCATTTAAGTAATCCAATTTGTTGCTTCATGGCGGTAATTGGATTACTTAAATGCAGGTATATAAACCACTTTAAGTATTAAATGTTTATTGAAGACTAAATAGATCGATGGCGGCCAGACGATCCGTCCGTCTCCGGTTTAGTTGAGCAAACATAATAGAATAGTCTCCCCCACATTCACCCCCTCAAATCCCTTCACTGGATCAGACTTATCGGTATTGAGGGGGAAAATAGTTATTTTTAAGTTGTTACTACTATTTTTGAATAAAAACTGTTGTAGGCATTTAATATATGTTAGATGCATTGATCACATATGTTTACATTTGCAGTTGGTGTGCATTGTACTGCGTTAATTATATAATTTTTGTACTGATCGTGGTATAAACTTTTCGTTTCTGTCAATATAATTATTTTTTTACGCGTCTAGAATATTACTGAATTGTCACTAAATAAGCTTAATTGCTTTACAAAAGTAATAGTGGCCACGGCAACCGAAAAATTAAAAATTCAAATTCTTTATTGAGCATGTTGTCAAAATTCCATTGCATATGCCAAGTCAAAAAAAGTTAATACAATGTTCTTAAAACATAAAATACACTACATAAAATGGGGAGGTACATTCCCAGCAATAAATCGTTCTAAGCTAAGAAATCTTTTACCCTATAGTAGGCCTTGTCAATGAGAAAACATTTCAATTTTTTTCCAAATGCATTAAAGTTCCGGCAGTCTATTGAACAGTTGGACGCCAGAATATTTTAGGTGCTTCTGAAAAAAAGAAGTGTTATGTATTGGAACATTCATAATCCATTTTGGTTTACACCTGGTACTATAGCTGTGCGTTGGAAAAAATGGTTGAAAAACTGAGAAATTTCTATGAACTTAAATGATAAAGTTTCAAGAATGTAAATTGAAGAGAATGTAAAAATTTTATTTGAAATAAAGATATCACCACATTAATAACGTTGTGGCACCCGGAAGATTGCTCTTAGGGTCTTTTTCTGTAGCCTAAACACAAGCTTTGTTCTGCTACTTTCCGATCCCCAAATGGGGACACCATAGGACATGTACGGGTATATGATCCCGTATAAAATCACAGATTATAACGTTTGAAGAACACATTTTAAAATGTTTTGTACACATGTTTTACCCAAAACCTTGATGTGGGCTCAATATAGTGATCATTTTCATATATAAATATATATCAATTTGAACGAATAGTGTTTTTGGCATCTGGGGACCTCAAAACAAAAAGTTATGATGGTCTCGGGCTTAAGTCTTACCATGAGACCTACGGTAAAAGCTTCCCTATAGGGGAAATTCGCTAAAAAATCTGAAATGTTACAAAAAACAAAATTCGGCTTATGGAGTTTAAAGTCAAAACAATAGAAAGAAAGAAAGAAAGTATTTATTTCTATTCAAGTACATAACATAACATTGAATTCACTTATTACATAAATAAATAACAAATCAATAAACAACAAAATGATTCAACATAGAGTCTTAACCTAACAAAACAAAGATAATTAAGTGCTAGTTAATAAGTAAACAAAGTACCTAAACAGAAATTAGGTCCCCCAAAGGCGAACCTGTGTCGGGGTGACCATCATTTTAATAAGAAAGGGATGCAGGCCGGTGCATTACAAAAACTGAATTAACAAAGTAACAGTAATGACAATAAATAAAAAGTGCTAACTATCGTAATAAAGAAACATATATCGTACAAATAATAAACAGTATCAGGCATAATGACATAATACCGAACAATTTTAACAAACTAACTTTACCTGGCCAAAGCGCTATACTCAAACATTGAATTCAAAAAGAATATTTATATAATAGACAATAGAATCATAACAGTTGTTTATAACCAATCAGTGAACTGTCAAAGTAGTATTACTTTGGTTACTGATTAAACTAATTCTAGTTTAAGTATTATCATGTGGTTTCCTGAGAGCAACGACTATTGAATGAAGATTACATATAGAGTGTTCACCTCATATCCAAAATGAATCAAATGGTCATTGAGCTATAATAACAACATGCAGAAAAGAGGCAAATGAGATAAGCAAATATGTTCGTCAGTAAGGAGACGTGATGAAAAACTACTCCAAGTCATCAAAAAAACTTACCTTCGCCGAGGGAGCTCGGCCCCTCAGGTACTTTTTATAGATAGAGATTGATTAAGTTCTTGGTATTGTTTTTATAGAATTAAGAACTGAACAAATAGTGAAAGCTATGGGATCTAACGATTACTATCACCGAAATATTTATACATGGTCCAAATGTCTTTACTTTCATAAGCTTTGACGTTTGGGAGGCAGACAACAGACCGTATGACACGTCTACGGGAGACGTAACGCTTATATAACTATTGTCTACTCTGGACTTGGGATGCGAAGCTAAGAGGTAATTCGGTGTCCCTACTTAAAATATTGTGTATACATATTATTGTGTATATTTATGATAGCAACCTAATCATCATAGACATCACAGAAAAGAGATTACAATATCAAAATCAATGTTAGTTACCTAAGCTAATTAATTATCTCTTTGTTTTAACTATGTAAGGTTGTGTACATTCATATTTTATACGTGTATAAATTTTTTCCAAAGGGTTAACAAAACTGGGGGTTGAGCTTGTCTCAGTGAAAGACATTGAATATGTCTGGAGTAATCTTTCACTACGCCCTCCCCATTTTGAACAAATTGTCCTCTTTTCTGCATCTTAGAGTCACTCCAGTTGACATTGTAGCTCAAGGTCAGGTATTTTTAGATAGGTATTCTTGTTAAGTTGGTATTTGAGACCTACTAAAATAAATTTGCCAAAAGAAAACTTTTTTTAATAAAAGCCATATTTTGTGGCTACCCAGCTCACTCTAAGGTTTTAAAATAAATTATTTTACACTACTATAAACAAGGCTCATGACAAACCAGGAGGTTTCTCATATTTCTCAAATATGTCATATGTGTCCCAGCTGCGTCTCACAGCCACGCCATCGTTGAGCCGGATAACTTATCTAACCTCACGCTGAGCCATTGGCATCCTCCGTAGGATGTATAATCAATGGTTCGAGTAAGTATTTCCCGCTGATCTCCGGAAGCTATCTAACGATTGTGAAATACAATTTTATATTATATTATTTGTTTCAGTTGTGAAAAATAATTATAAAGATTACGTTTAGTTTCATTAGGTGACAGAGAAAGAGATCTAGCAATAAAACAGTCTAAATTGGTTGGAAGGATAAACTGGGAGTATTTATGGGGCATTTGGACACAGCGCTGTTGCGATAGTTATGGCTTGGATTGGAAAACATTTATTTCAACATATCATTGCACAAAAATTAAGCCACCAGTACTTTAAAAATTAAGTAATGCAAAATTGTATTAATTTAAAAGAAATAATTTTCTCATTTAGTGCCAAGTCAATTACGATGTTTACTAATACAATAGGAATTTCAGTAGTTACTTACCTTTCCTAGACGCCAAGCACCATTTCCCGAACTGTATCAGTGGTGAATAAACTTATTTATGCATTTAAACACCATTGATACAGTTCGAGGCACGGAGCTTGGCGTCTGGTAAAGGCAAGTAACTACTGAAACTCTTCGTAAATAAAAGCAGACAATAACGAAAATAACCAAAACAAATGTTTTCAATTAAATAAATGAATTTTGCTTTCTGCTGACATGAGGAAAACTGTAAAACTAACGGTAGGCCTAACAAGCCAAATAGATGCGAAAAGTCATTCCAGAGCATACGCCAAGCACTGTGTCCCGAACTGTATACTATTTAAGTAGGTAAATTCTATTATTTAAGAAAACTTATTTCTTATGAAACTTTTTATTTGAATACCAGCTCCTTCTCAGGTAAGGAACAAGGGAACTCGCATGTATTACGAAAGAGACACGAAGGAGGGTTATGACATTGTGTAAAGCTGCAATATTGCGGGGAAAGATTACGTGGAAGTCTCGATCAGAGCTACGTTACTCAATATATTTTGTTTATTTCAAGCAAGAATGTTTTGAAAATCAATATGATTTATATTTTAGGTTTTCCTTTTTATGTAACAAAGAATTGTATTAAGATATGTGCCTGGGTCTAAAGATTTTTGTGCATTTTAAAAGAGGTACACCACCAAAATCATGATGGTTTAAAGTGTAATTTATGTGTATAAAAGTAAAGTTAAGTTTATAATAAAAAATCTCAATTTGAAAATATTCTTGACTTTTGTTTATAATAGTAGTATAATAATATATATGACCTTCATTATCAAGGGTCTATGGTTCCAAAATACTAAACCGAAGTAGTGTTTGTTATTATTAGCCCAAAAACGTGTCATATATTTGTTATGATTATATTTACTCCATGTTAAAAGGTTAGTGTTAATATTATTAGATATTTTACTTGTTCAAGGAGTACTTAACAAAGTTTTCATTTAAAATGCCACAACAGAAAAAATAAAGACCAAGTGGCATAATAACGTCGGCGGTGATGTGGAGTGTAAAATCAAATCATACTCGAGACCGACCCTGTGTAGATGGCGCTCGCAGCGTTTAACATTGTTACTCCTTTGTTAAAAACATTGTATGTATTATATGTTAGTGCCAGATTTATTTTTGTGTAACAAAAATACATCGCTAACAATAATTTACAGGAAGCCTACTCATAATTTATTTTAGTCAACTTATGTAACTTATGTGGCATTTCAAATGTGGTTTTTACAATGCCAACAGTAAATCGTTATTAACATGAAATAAAATAGTAAACCCCAAAGATCACGTGACCTAAATCTGGAGTGTTTATATCGAAATCTGAATCATAAAAATATAACTAGACTATGCAAGAATAAGGTGGCCACACTGAGCAAAATTAAGCTAAAGAAATCATTACGTTGTAGTGGCCAATAAATAGTGTCGTAAAATAAGCCTAAAATGTTAAGGCCACATGTTTTTTGGGTTAACTAATCTATATTATATATATATATATATATATATATATATATATTTAACAGTTAAAGCTTGATACTTGAAGTCACAATAAAGCTACAATATAGTGCTGGAGTAGAACCAACTATGTATTTAGCGTAATCAATTTATTATCTATCTTGATAAAACAAAATAGCTTTATGTAAATCAAATATACAATACGATTTCTCTGACTTTGTTATACTTTTTGAGGGGCAATTTCCTTTGTAGGTATGCTCTCCAAATTATACCCTTGAAAAGAAAATTTTGAGCAGTGTAGTAATAGCGCCCAACACAATGATATAGTTACTCGGTTGGACACCTTAGTTCTATGATTTGAATTCTAATATTACTGCAATACATTTACGAACTTTAAAGTAAACCTAATCACTTATTTCAAAACTGATGTAGAGAATATTTTGTAACGAAGCTTATCTTAACTGTAACATATGTGGCAGCTAGGAAGCCACGGCGCGATGTGTTATATGCGTTTACAGGACGACCTCGGGGAAAACTAAAACACAAGAGTTTATGTTTGTAATCCTTCAGTTTGGATGTTTTTTAAGGATAAATTATATTAATTTGTAAAATAACTATAAACTATGGTAGATACGTTTTTGATTCTTAATCTGAATAACAACCTAGATATGCCAAATATCCACCAATTTTCCTCAGATGTCATTACTTTATCCAAGCATCACTTTTTTAACCTTCAAGATTAATACTGAAGAATATACAGTAATAATTCAATGCATCATTATCATTTGATTAAATCATTGTAATAATATACTGTAATAATTACAGTAAGTAAAAGCGGTTTAACGCACTTTATTAGATTCAACAATTATGCCAGTAAACCAACTTATTAATATCCCCGATGTTTTTTCTTCCTTTAAAAGGTGAGATAGGAATATTTTACACTTTCAATATAAAATGCATTTACCTACGAATATATTACATACACACATGTAATATTTACTTTAAATAAATGAAGCTGTAAACAATCAAATTAAATTTGTACACCACTGTTTTCATGTATTTTATATGTAGTGAATGTTGATTTGGGGCGGAGGCGTATTATCCTGGCCACTGTGCAAGAACAAAGGCCGCCAACATAGGCTGCGCGTTGACGTGATGACATGTAGGGACGGAAACATATTTTCACACGTCCATCCTGTCACAGGCCAACATCGAATTATTATCACAATTGTACTTTACCACATCATCACATATAATAGGGTTGCTTTAGTTCCTCTGTTGAGTGTAGGTGTTATTTTTTTAATATACCTGTAGAACCCTTGGTGTGTTACTTTGTGTTATTTGTGTTTTTTTGTTATTTTTGAAAAATTGTATGGACAGTGATAAATTAATGAACACGTCAACTTTGACTTTGGTGGTGTTTATCACAACTAGTTTCCAGAACTTCCGGTTCCAGAAGTTTCCGACCAATGTGTGTCGGTATCTAAGCTGTGACAACATTTTGATTCCGTTATTCTCTGAATGGGCCTGATGATGTCCGGTGTTACTGATCGAAATTCAATGCCTTGTTTGATGGATTGTTTTTTTTTATGTACGGTTAGAGCTTGAATATAGGTTCAATGTTATTGTAAATATATGTAGTAGCATTGAGATATGTAATTTATTGCATCATGATTATTGAAAAGTAAAAATACTAATAGTCTAGTTCTAGTTAATAAAGTAAATTATTGACTCTAGTAATAAATAAATTAATAACGAAATTGGATTTCTCTGTTAAGTTTCTGAGTACAAAAATATCATCTTGTTACAAGCTTTCCACGATAGGATTTAATTTCACGCTTGATGGAGTACCGTCCAAAAATTCTTACACAATTTCTACTTCAACTTTCTATCTCGACTCTGTCACTTTAAAGAATCCTTCGATATTGTTTAAATAAATGTATTAATGAAAATATTTAATTTAAGGTTGGATAATTTAAAGAATATAATTATGATTTAACAACATAGGCTACTTCATGAGTTTTGACATAAAACAACTAAAAATTAGCGGCAAGTTATGAAAATTATTTTAAATAGAATATTTTTTACTCGATGATTTTTAAATAAAATTCTGGATAACAAAACAGTGAGATGTTAGTCTCATTAAGCTCTTCGCCACAAACAATTCTACAGTCACGTTCCGAGGTCTCTCTTCATCATTCAGCCCAATGAAACAAACAATGTTGTTTTTGTTATCACTGAACTTTAAATACACAACTGAGCAAAGACTTTAATATTTCATATTTGTTTTCAATAGCACGAATGTAATAATTAATTTTCCTTTAAAAAATTTCTAACAACATTACAGTATTATATATAGATCTTTATTTACTTTACTTATAAAATCGTAATAGTAAACTCTAATAAACTCAAAACTAAACATTAGGTAAAACTTACATTAAGTATTAATCACATATAAATATACATTAAATGTTCTGTACATATTATAAGCAGAATAATATCCATTTGTATTATGATACTTAACCATTGTGAACAAACACTTCTAGTATATTAATATTAAACAACAATAATCTTTTGAGCCACAGATATAACTAAAGTTTGTATTTTACAATATTTTTAAACACGGTAATTTTAATGTAAACAGGAAATCGTTTTGAAAAATCCGCAAAAAAAGCTCAAATAGGTCTAGCTAAACATTCATGAGCAAGACAAATTGTGAATCCCCTCACGATCATAAATTTAAAGGGGTCCACCCATGGCCGTTTGGGTTTATCCTAACGGATTCTGTTGGTGCGCTGGCTTAACTATGTTACCAGGTACTAACTGTTAGAAGCGAAATCTACGAGAAAATTCGTCTTTTCTAATTCAAACAAGAACAGATATATCTGGTCTTTGAGCCTTTAAAATAGCAGTACAAATACGTATGTGTTATTTTTTGTTGTAAGCACCACATATTTTGTTCACATATTAGATCCAGTTTGTTCACTACTGAGTAAAGAACTATATGTTATTAAAAACAAAATTTTAAATATAAAACTGACATATAATATTGTAGATTTGGTTAAAACTTGGTACGTATATTATTTCCAACGTGGTAAATAGGCTTGGATTGGCCATTGGCGCAAAAACGATCCTTTGGCCTTCATTTTCGGTTGGCGGAAAATCAATGAGTTGTCTCCATCACTTTTTCCTACTAGTAGGTTTTTCCAATGAAAAACCACTTCATTGACACTACTAAAACTATAGTAATAACAATTTCCCTAATTAACTAGGGGCGTACTTTCAGTCTAGGAGGGACAGCTTTTGTTCGATTGTAATATCTTTTACAAAATCTATTAGTGCAACCTCGACTGTGAGCTCTTCTTCGTTATAATCGGTAATCGAAGACACAGTTATACCATTGCAGGCGGTCTGGAGACACCAGCACGGGCCATTTGAAGCCGATCTTATTAAAAGATAGTGAACTGTCGGGGCTTCGTAGTGTTAGATATTGGTGACGTGGTATGATAATATAACCGAATCTGAGTAGAAAACAACTTGCTCCACGAGAGTGAACGACTACAACGAAGTATAAAATTTCGTAGTTGGTAAATTTAATTTTACTGTGGTTTTCCTCATTAAAAATCTATTATTTTTATAACGGAAAATATTTTGAATCGACTGATCATAAATTGTTCATGAGGGTGGGTAACACAGATGGACTTCGAATAGACCTGTCCCCTAGGGCTTGGGGCCATATGTCTCCAAGGTTCCAATGGTGTTCTTAAAAACAGTTATTCGTTTCGTGTAACATATTTAAAGCATCCGAAGCATATTTGAATAATCTGTATTAGTGCTGACTTTTCTTGAGTGCGAAGCCCACAAAAACAGCTGGTATTTCATATGTTATGTAATAAGTATTTTACAAATGTATATAGTAGTATATTTTAGACTATTTATGAATTTGGAGTTTTCATTATCAGAACAGTTTTTATAGAACAAGTGAACCTTCAAAGGTTATAATAAAAAAAATGTTTACACAAAGCTTATACTTCCAGAATAATCCCGAAAACATTATATAAACTAAAATTACATATGTATATAAAACGTATTAAAACTTACAAAAATGTTCTTTGAGTAGCAATAGTGTTAATTTCTTAAAAATGTAAGTGAATCTATAAGGGTAATTTTTTTGCAAGGGCTTTCACCAAAACCATCAATTCAGAGTGCGGTTATTATAAGGGTTTAATACAAAAATTATTAAAAATTGATAAGATAAAATATATACAACTTTAAAACTTAACAGTTACGTATACAGTCCCAAAGATCATTCCGGCAACTTGTAATTCCTCCTGTATTAATAATGTTGACGAATCTTTAATATCCACTGATAAGGTATAGATTTAAGGTACAACATTTAATGTAATACCTAAAGCTATTAACGGTTTTAAAGCTATTACTATATATTTTATTCATAGTTTTGATTTCAATGATTTCTCATAGAACAATTACTTTAACGACTAAAAATATTACCAGTGATCCCAGTATCATTTTATATCTCTTTATAGGAATAATAATAATTTAATTTGTATTATAATTATACCAAGTAATGACCGAAAACCCATTGTCAGACAGAATCTTGCAGTTTAAATTTTGGTTTGAAGCGAATTTTTTAAATAATAATTAGTTCACTAAATTCAATTTTTGCCTAAAAGTTTATTACAATCTATTTTAATAAGTCTGCTTGCTTATTTCTTATTGTTTATTTTGGTGTACGTACATGCTAAACCCCAACTGGACTTCTTGTACCTAAATTTTAAATTAACCCATAGAATAGGGTGTCCCAAACTCTCTACGAAAAGAAACAAAACAAACAAACAAAATATATAACATAAGGCTTATCACGCCACGTTACCCATTTTTGTGTCTGTATGAGTTTTTGAATCAATACAGCATACCTTAGGAACCACTAAGTTGAAATTTGATACATGCATTATATGTATATATGCATTAAGGGATAGTTTGGTATTTAATTTGACGTTAATAGCTTCAACCGTTTCAAATTAGAGATACCAAATTATCTCTAAACTAGCATAATGCACGTGTCAAATTGCAATTTAGTGCCTTAAGCGGTTCCTAAGGTATTCTGTATTGATAAAAACACATACAGACACGCAAATGGGTAACGGTGCGACAGGTCCTCGTTTTATGTAGCATATTTTGTTTTTATTGACCCAAGGAACAAGTTACAAAGGTTTTCGTAGAGAGTTTGGGAACACCCTGTACATATTAAAATTTATATTTTCACTAACTGCAATGCAATAAATACCTCCGTCGCAGCAAACCTGCATACTCAGCGATTCCAATGCATGTGTGTATGTCTCACTACCTCATAAAGGCTCTTACCAAGTTTAAAAATATATAAATAAAGAAATAAGGGATATATATATATATATAGCTTTGTATTTATTCTCCATAAGAATAACATTAGGGCTGAGTACAGAGATTTTCTTCAACAAGGAATATAATAAATATATTGTTATGCAATTATCAATATAACTCAACCCGATAATGCTACATACCAAGTTTTATTTATTTAGGTTAATAATTAAGTGAGATACACAACGTTACTTATTCTCCAAAAGAATAAAATTAGGGCTAAGTATGCAGCTTCACTGCAATAGGGACACTCAACAAAAAATATTTGTTTATATAGCAAGATATCAAATTTTATTTATCCTCCACATTGGACAACGTACTGTCTTTAGCACTTTGAATATCTCTGCAACGGTTGGACGTAGAATCACAATAGAATCACACCAAAATAATTGTTTTTTTTTAGAGCTGAAGTTATTGGTAAAACAAATGTCCAGTTTTCAGTAAAATTAACTGAGGAAAAGCTAAAAACCTTTTCCCCATAAGAGTAACATGAGAAGTTTTATGATACTTTTTTTACTTTCTCTGCAACCAATTAAACTAGGTTAGTGACTCAAAAGACTAATTAATAAGCTCTACATAATGGTCATAACCAAAATTAATTGTTTTTTAACATTTTAGGGTAAAAATTGCAAAAAGATTTTTAGGCAATTTTAAACCCCCATAAAACTCCCTCCTCATGGTCCGATAGTTCTGATTTTCGAATTGAAAGTCATAAATATTACTCCCCACATTTGTGTCAAATTTCATCAAAATCGGTCGTTTCTTACAAAAGTTATCGAGGTAACGGACACACACACACATAAATATATACTTATATATGTAATTACTGGTTACACATTATACCTAAATTTTAACGAATGGTGTTTTGGGCACCTGGTGGCCTCAAAACAAAAAGTTATCATGCTGCCTACGGTAGTAGCTTCTTCCCTATGGGGTAAATTCGCTAAAATGAGCAAAATCAGTTATAATTAGAGTATGGAGGGTAAAGCCTCTTTGTGTAGAAGCTAGCACGTGGTTAATCCTAACTGTTTTAGGCAAACATTTTGATGAAATTGAAGGCAAGCCTTTCTACAGTTTATGAGCGCCAATTATTTTACTGCTAAATGGCCGTAAATAGTAACAATACTAATCTGTAGTACTATTTCTCTGTGTGCACATTAGAAGGCTTGTAGCTGATCATATGCCAAATTTGCCAATGTATAATAAATAGACATTTCCTGTAATAATAGGAAACTGCAGTTTCATGATTGGGTCACTGTGTGACTTTTTACATTTGCATGACCTCATTGCCTTATTAGTGAATTTCCTATGGAAAGTGAACTATAACTTATAGTAGCATGACCCGCACGGTGAAACTTAAGCCTGGGACCACCATGGAAGTTCCTAACGTGACCCCCTGAACACGTTTTGGGGGGTCGTTCAAAATTGTATATATATATGTTTATATATACATATATATATGTGTGTGTGTGTGTGTATATGTGTGTGTGTGTGTGTGTGTGTGTGTGTGTGTGTCTGTGTGTGTGTGTGTGTGTGTGTGTGTGTGTGTGTGTGTGTGTGTGTGTGTGTTTGCACTCTAGCAGTCGCATTTTTGTCCGATTTACTTCAAATTTGGTAGGGACGTCCCTTTCTATAATCAGATGGACAAGTTCGTTGGGCAACACAATCGGAAAACTCTAAACCCCTTTTTTGCTGATCAATCTTTTAAATTTCGAGTTTTTGGGCCCAAAAAGGGTCAAAAAGCCCCGGATGTAAAATGGATGCATGTAATAAGACGGGAATGAATGAGACGAAAGTTTTAAGCCCTCTCTCGTCATTCTAGCATAAATATTTACGGAGTTATTAAAGAAGATTTGTATCGACTAAACACAATACGTTGTCTTATGGGGGTTTTACATTAGAAAAGCCTGTTATTCATTTGTTGGTGTACTTTTCTCATCCCCAACAACCTCACACCTATTTTCAAGCCTGACTGGACTCTCTCCTAACCTTATAATGTGCAAAATCGTATTCCCAGCATTGCAGGTAAATAAAACCAGGAGGATCAGAACAGCCAAAAAATAAATATTTTCAGATTTCATTAAATTTGAAATAAATGTTTGTTTTTACACTGATTTTGAGTTTTAAAAGTTTTTTATGTGGAAATTCACTTCCCACATGTCAGCGTGCTGCGTACGAACTCGTTATTAAATCCAAATAGTTATGAGGCTTTCACATCAATGACATATATAATATGTTATTAGCAATTGCTATACTTCTCCACTTTGTCTTAACACATTTTACAGACAGCACAGGTTAACCGATTCAGATTAACTTTTGTACAAAAAGAAAACCAGGTTTATTCCTTCAAAATGGAAATAAAAAACATTGCGGTTTAACCTATTAACTATTTTTAGTATGATTACATTTGAATCCAAACACATTTCAAGTATATCTCAACGAAGCAAATGGGGAATTGAAAATAAATATGGCAGTGAGGAGAGATTGATTACAAATTCATTGCAAAATGCCGAAGGGGATTCCATATCACAGAGTGCAGTAGAAACCAGGAATATAGAACAAAGCAAATACTCGTTGAAATTAGAGGACATGTTAATAAACATTGAATGTTCAGCTTAGTTTGTTTAGCAAAAGATTGATTTAAAGTTCTTCATACATACATCACTTTATATGAAATATTGCTTCAATTGTTTATTTTTAAGAGTCTCGCGCTCGCAGTTCACAAACGTGGTATTTACTGCCGAATTCACGTAGCAAAACAAAAGCAGTGTATTAAAAATCTCTAAACTCAAATATTTAACCAAGTCACCAAGTACTTGATAATCACTAGATAAATATTAATACAAATAGAGTGGAATGTTAGTATGCAAAGTTAAGAACATTTCAGAATATTAAAAGGTGAAACTATTTCGCAGGATAGTTCTCAACATCCAAACATTAACTTCAGTATATTAATATGTAATACTGCTTACTGCTGTGTCAGGTTGCTTACTGGTTATGTCTTATCATCTGTAATCTGTAATATTGCTTCTGGAGCAATAATAATACAGTTCATTGATTTTCCAGGCTAACTAACAACATCACAGAATCAATTATACGCTGTCTGATTTTAATGTGCAGTTGAAAGTCAACATTAGACTAACCACCCAGGGTAGACTTTCATTAGCGGAGCGATATAAAAACCGAATTAAATTCTTAATTATTTTCTGCTCAATTTAAAAACAAACTAAACAAAACAAACATGGTGTAATAACTATAGAAATACGATAAAATATTTTGCAATCGGTAAAAATATTGACCTAATCGATATACCGTATCGAAAGATTTCATTCATTTCTTTATATCGTTGTGCTTATGAAAGTCTTCTCAATTTATCTTGTCTTCTTGCACTAATTTATTTTGATAAGACTCAACCATCAGTAAAATAGAACAACTGAAAAACTTGGGGGACTACACAAATTAACTGGACCAACGAGCTAAATACATCTATAGATCTCATCTGGGGTTAAAAAGTAAAATCTGAGGGGAAAAATGAAGGCTAGTTAGGTGTAAGTGTTTGATATTTAGATTTAAGTGGAGTTCACTTGATAACGGAAGGAGTTTACTTACCTTCGAAACGTAGAGGGGGGATTTTTATAAATCAATGATAAATTGCAGATTGCATAATTGTATAGTCTATGGCTAGTTGTGTTGCCATGGGAACGGAGGGTTCAAAAGGGGAAACGCCAGCCGACACGTAGGCTTCACTTTTCCTTGAAGATTATCATGTGCACGAGAGCTACAGATGTGATAAAGTAACATCCCTACTTGGAACGTGGAAATAACTCTAAATATTGTGTCATGTTGGCAAGAGGTTTGAATTGTGGGTTCTCCTAGCATGTATGTAAATGACATTGAAGATGTCAAACTAAAAGAATTAAAGATGTAAATTGAAATTGAAATGCCTCTTAATATTAGTAAAATATATGACATTAAGACGGGGAATTCAAATCATAAGGAGTTTTTTTTGACACGTCGGCATCGATTTTAAGGGCCAAGAAGATGTCAAGATATGATTGATAGCGTTATCAGACAAGGTTTAATCCTTGTTGCGTCAGTATCCTCGCTCATTAATCACCTCAGTATATATCACTTAAGTGCACAACAGGCACAACAAGACAACTTTGAAACTTTAGCTATAATGCCACTTTTAAAAATTTGTCTTTACCGAAACTTGAAATTGTCCAGTGATTATTCACGTAACTTATATCTGCAAGTTAGTAAAATTATAGCGAATCCATTTCACAAATTAAAGCTGAGTGCTGTTTATCAGCTAGTGGTCCTATCTGAAATTCCTAGGGGGAAGGGTAAGTAGACTTGGTGAGTAGACAATGAAGTGGTAAACTACTCTGGTTGGTTTATAGGGGCCAGTGATTGCTGTAACTGGTTTGGGCTTTCGTAACTGGTGTATCATAAGTTCGCTAACTTCAAAAACTGACTCGTCTATCCATAAATTAATTACACTGGGGAATACGAGTAAGACAATCAAGGGTACCCATTTACCCATTACCTACTTGGTATTTCCACGCGTTTCCTCACTGAGACAAACTTTGCTGAAGCTAAACCGGTAACCTATTCTGACTAAAACTAACTACTAAAAGCTTAAACAATTTATCGAACTTAAAACTACAATTATTCGAAACAACGATTTTTCTGGTTGAGTAATGAGCAATATACTTGTATCTCATAAAACATAAGGGGTAATAAAGTACTAGAATTGGAGAGTTTTACTTCATAATTAAAGGTTACGGCTACAAGGAACACTATATTACAGTTGAGACCGAGTGCGGTAAGCCCTCTTCATTAGCTGACTGAACCTGTGGGCATTTTGAATATTTTGTCTCTTTAATTATTTTTCACGCCTATAACAGGTTAACCTAAAAATAGTTTCAGTAAAGATTTTATAGTATTGTGAGTTATCTTTTTAGTGTCAATAATGAAGATGAGTATTTGTTTAACTGCTTCCAACAATATTAATCCTAATTACTGTTTTAAGGCTAAAAGAGGAAAACTTTATGAGTGAAAAATATGAAGAGTGAATTTCATTTCCACAGTGAATTTTAATTCCCGAGAGTGATTCCAAGAAGGCAAGGTGTTCCTTAGTTTTTAAACCAGGACAACTAGCATGTCGTTGATATTTTGTTGAAAAAACTTTCTTGAAGTTGGACGATTTTTTTTAGATGTGTCAAAACATTTGTCCATATTTTAGGATCCCTTAAAAATGCCTAATGTATTCTAGTAGTTCGTATGTTGTTAAATTGCCTTTCTCTTGTATAAAAACCTGCATTTTTAAACAACTTAATATATTAGATGTAGGGAGTAGATTTCATAACAACAAGTGCGATGTTACCTTTCACAGCTGAAAGTTAAAGTTATAGTTTATAGTTGAAATTGGAATTTATTAATAAAATTTCAATTGTGTATATTGTATCCTAATCTGCGAGACCTCTTGCTTGGTTTTCATTTCAGTGGTAGAGTCAATTTACAGCATTTAATAATCAAATAATACTTATATAATATAACTTAAACAACAAGTAATATAAATCAAAATATAACATTATGTAATAAATAGTGATAGATGATAAATAAAAGTGTTGTCCTAATGATTGTGCAGGATAACAAATTACTTCAAGGAAAATTATGAACTAAGTAAAGCAATAGCAATATTATGTCGGAACAAGACAACTTATGCAATGCCAATAACAATATAGAACAGCAACACACATTCAGTTATTACAACTAGATAACAAATAATCAAAAACCATCAATATTACTGGCAGGCACTCTCAGCCAGAACTTTTTTCTTGCCAGGCGGTAGCTCTCAAAGAAGAAACTCTCAACTTTATTCGAGACGGTATTCCCCAGTGGAGGAGCCTGGCAAGAGGACTGTTAATACCTATTCCTACATCTATAGCGTTCTAGGCATGACGAAAATATTAATTGCTTTTCCTTAGTTTTTTTCATAGCTTTTACTTTTTAAATTAAGTAATTATTTAATCGTACATTGTAAAGATGCGTTACAAAGATGAAATTGACGTTGGGAAGGTTTTGTTTGATTTCTTGAATCCGTTTTGAAGCAAAACATTATTTATGGCCGGAATATTCGTTTTAAACTCTCGAATAATATAAGAATTCACTTTAAGTAATCTAGCTCTGGTCTGTTCATACTTGCTAAAAATTATATACCAATAATTTAAGAAAGTTTTATAGTTTTAACAAATTATTATTTACTTATTGCACTTACATGCTACATAACCATATAGACACCATTACAAATGTAGCAGGAATAATAATAATAACATGAACTCATGTGGAAAGCTATAATCCAAAGTACAATCAGATACCACCATGACTCACAGTTACATCAGCAGTGGTTTTAAAATTATAGAACAACTGTTAATGTAACAGTAACAACTATTAAGTTTAATTATTTAATATAATTTGTGTTAAAAATTAGATATTTTATATTATAAATTTCAAAACAATAAAAATTACAAGTCCCACACGTCTTAAGGTTACATTTGTGTTATAATACAAATATTTATAGCCTAGATTACATTGAGAGAAGTCAACAATAATCATATATTCTTCGGTAATTTTAATAATCAAATGATATATCACTGCAAACAAAAGCGTTGCTGTTTCCTTTGAGTTGTTTTGCAAAGTTTTAGACATTGTCTGAAAAAGGGGTGTATTATATAAAATTTTTAATATGTATCTTTCTTCATTAAAACTGCACACACTTGCTTCTTAAACGAATATAGTTTTGGTAGTTGGCTTCTTAAACTCATTTGGTGTTTTTAAAATCCTTACTTAGCCTTAAGTACTTTAGTCTAAATAGTTTTTTGCAAACCATTATTCTACTTAAAAATATGTAGGGCGCCAGCATCTAGTTAACTATTTTTAGAATTTTAGCACTCCATTTACATTGATGGGTCTTTAAAAATGGATGACTAATGTAGGGCAATTTCGCACAAAAATCATATTCTAATCAAACTTAAAGTTCTCTCAAATAAATGTCTGAACTATTATTATTTAATCCCGCATACATTTTTATTGAACATACTAGCCACGTTAAAGTACATTATACAAATATTTCCTAATACCCCTTGCTCCCCCATGTCGATAAGGGGAAAGAGCGTTTCAAATTTCGCCAATAGTACAACAAATATATAACCAAGCACGGATGTGTGAGGTAAATTTGCTTACCATGTCGACGGGATGTGGTTATGAATATTACTCTTACTTCTTAACAAAATAACTGAACCTCTTTTGCTTCATCTCTCACCATTACAAAATATCTTCTTCGTTTATACATATTAATTTACGACGTTTACTGACATCACGTATTGAAAAATAGTTCAGCAACAAAGAAATCGTATCTTCTTACGTAACATTTTTACTGAAATCTCTGAAGGATAAATTAATTATGAATTCTCTTTACTTGACACACTCTCAGGAGTGCAATGTTATTTTTTCCCCAAGCTTTTAATTGAGACTCTCCTTGAACATTAGTTTTAAAATAAAAGAGATTTCACAATACATGTAATACGATTATATCATAAAGATATTGAATTCAAAGTAACACTTATTATTTTATAAATACAGCAATTAATTAATTTTACTGTCCTTGAATGATTCATAGAGACGAACTAGTTAATCTAGTTGTTTCTCAGAGCTACACTTTGGAACATGCTCTCTTTTCAGCTCAAATTTATTAAATCACTTCCACTCTTAAAACATCTATCGTAAGCAAAAAGTAATAACACAGGATAAATACTAGTCGCTTTTGTCAAAAGGTTGTTTCACTGTTATGTTCTTTCAATAACGGATGCCAATTGTGAAAATCGTTTCATAAAAGGTTATTTCAATGTTCACTCTTGATATTAATTACTCAAGTAGAATATCATTGTTTTCAATCGTAGTTTCACGTTAAATTTATTTTATTTTAGCTCCCCCTGAAGTTTTACTACGTTGCTAAAACACGTTTATTTCAGTTGGAATATTTTACCAACTTAGTTTTAAGCGGCTCACCAAAGCTACTTAAGAGATTATTTTCACTTAATAACTCATTCTGGACCGTATAGAAAAGCAGGGTGTTAGCTTGGGAATAGGCTACAATATGTCATAGCAGTCACAACCAGATTTGTATTTAGTTTTTAGTCTGTATTTCTGATTGTTGTTGTTATATTATTGTCTAGCTAAATAGGCGAACGGTACATTTACAATGTACTGTTAAAGAATGGAATAGACATAAGCTAACTTATATTTTTTTAAATAAAATAACTGAAAGGTTTAGATAGTTTTTATTTAATTACCTTTTCCGTAACTAAACTATAAACGAAATATTGCTCACTTGAATAATCTGTTTTGCAAATAGAAAGCAATTAGAATAGGTCAGTGTATTCAAAAGAGGTCCAAACTCATTTGACTAACAAATTTCAGAAGCAATGTCATAAAAAACGGTAATCAATTCCCTTGTATAGTTTAAACATTGTCAGAACCAAATACTCTTGCATTAGACGGTTCTTTTATATTTTTCTAATTTTTAAATATTAACAGAAAGCTGCATTTTAATTTTATTCAAGTTCTTGAAAATGAAGCGTTACCCTATTATTAAGGGTCACTGTAAAGTCAAAAGATTAATGATAAGATATTTTAAAAGAGATTCTCGAGATTTTTTCTTTCTACTTGGATGAATAAATTGAATTAAACATTATCTTTTTCCTTTTATTTACAATAGACAATTCAGTTTCTAGGATTTTTCAAAGTGCAGCACAAATAATAACTGCAGATAACTCATAACCATGATATATTTAGGTTAATTTTTAGATTTTCAATACCATTCATCGACCCAAACACAGTTGGTTTTTTTTGCTCTTATTTCATTTAAGATGTCGTTTTAATCTCACTATAAGGTTAATTGTTTTATAATAATGTGAAAAATTGTACTATAAATTGCATATATTTACAAATTGTTTTATTGTAAGTTATATGATGTGATTATAAATTGGATCGAAGTTATTCATATGTCCTCAATATGTTCAATTGATTAATGACATAACAGGTGCTTTTAATGTAAATCGTGTAAAGTATAGGCTGTCACAACAAAATTAAATTGCATTGTTTATTGTTACTAACATTGTGTATGACATGAACACTGGCAAAAGACCCTATTATCAATAGAAGAGGGTGAAGGTTGTCCCCATTCCCATAAATCTGTGTGGTTTAGCACTTGGGGCCATTAGCGTTAACTCTTGCAAGACCCTCCATCGCCTGTTCAACACAGGTTTTGTATTTTACTAATTGGCTGACCATTAACTTTGGTCTATCTTAAATAATATGCGGAAACGTGATTTAATAGCAAACAAATATATGTTTTACACAAGGATAGTTTACGGTAGTGAATTATGTTAGATTAGTGAGACAGAAATGGTGGGCGAAGTAATTTTAGAAATGTTAAGTATTAATTACTAAAATAGCCATACCACTAGATGGGTTGGTCATGAATATAAGCTTGAAAAGCCGCTATCCTGCTGATACACGCTACACACTCTGTCTTGTTGTCTGTTGCGGTCACCAGGTGTTTACTAAGATGAAATATTCTCCTTAGGTTTTTTAAACGTTTTTACTTTTTAAAGTATTTATTTCATCGTAAAGGGTTAGCAAAAAAACTCAAGTATCGCCAATTATGATTATCTTCTAAATGAACCAAATGAAACAACAGATGAGTACATCGGTTTGGCTTTCAAACATGTATTTGACAGTTACTCGTATTTTTTAGAATGTCTATTAACTAATATTATATTTTTTACATTTCTTTTGATAGGAATAAACGTTCCAAAATCTTTCAGTCTCGCCAAAGTGAACTTTATTATAACAAGAACATTTATTTTATTTGATTAACCTTTCAACTTATAATTGTATAGTTCATTAATACTAAAAAGGCTTTCTCAGCCACAAAACTGTCCTGTCACCTCCAGGGAAGTGCAGATCCTTGTCTTTGTTCAGCTTGTCATTAATCTTCTGCGAGACAGACAAGGCTATTGACTTGCCCTAAAATAGAAAACAACCTGTCAGTGATATACAATAAGTCTTAAGAAACCCCGCCTTAAAAATACGTGAGGAATAGTAGTTTTTGCTTGTATGAATGGATGTATAATTCAATGTATATATTCATAACGTAAGAATTTAACGTACATTAGAATGAAGTAAAAACCATCCAGATTAATATGATGGAAACACTGTACAACTTAATCCGTGTTAGGCTCAAAACTCCACTTGTTCATCCTTGTATTTATTCCAAAACACTATCTGAGTCTATAAACTGAGCAACAGATAAAACTGTCACCACTTGGTAAGTTTTCCCTCTTAAAATAAATCAGTTTCATTTTAACACGTTGTTTGAACTTTTATATCACTATGCTGAGCCGCAACAACTACAGAATTCGCTATGATTTCAAGTCTATATACTAGCTTTTAAAGCTCTAGTCTACCTTACGAAAATTCCAGTGCCCCAATGTGAAATTCATTTTAGATAGAATGAGAACGAACGTTGCAGAGGACCACAGGATTGTTGTTCCTAGCTATTTTTAGGCCGAGTGCACACTGCCGACTATCGCAGTTGCACTCGCGAACCACAGTTCTCGGAAAAGTCGAGTCACTATCGCAGTTCTAGTCAAGTCCCGTTTGCAACGATGAATGTCGCGCCTACTGGTGGTGCACACTGCCGACGCGATCAGTCACAGCAAACTCTAGCAAACTGCTGCGACTTCCATCGTTGCAAACGGGACTTGACTAGAACTGCGATAGTGACTCGACTTTTCCGAGAACTGTGGTTCGCGAGTGCAACTGCGATAGTCGGCAGTGTGCACTCGGTCTTAATACTAAGTTAATACTATTAAGATAATAAAGCACTCTAAACGAGATTTAATCAAAATAAAACAGATCTTGCCTTGATCATTATAATGTTTCAGATTTTGGTTATTGTTGTTAAAAAGTTCCTTTTTGTATATTTAACAAGATTTATAAATAAATATAGATTCATTACTAGATATGAAAAGAGAAAAACGCAGCAACAGTAAGTAATGTACTCCTGCCTTGAATTAAGACCCTAATATTTATTCTAGTGTTCATGTGGTGGGTGTAAAGTTTAATCCTGCAAACCCTCGTACTGCACCCCACAGCAAGGGTAAACGGTAAGAGTAAGCCTTAAAGGTTTTGAGATTCATCCAGGTAAGGCATTATACGCTACATTTTCACAAAGTATTTGGCAGCTGGCCCCATTCTATCTCAACCAGTTTTATACCAATTTCAATATTATTTTACCAAAATAAAAAAGGATTGAGAGACCAAGTACAAGAGTCTTAGCAGACGACAATACACTGACCTCTGCTGATGCAATTAGTTTTTAGATAAGTATACAGAACATTATTGTGGTATGAAAACTGCCTTAAATATATTTCAAATAATGCTATTGCAAACAGGCAGTGCCTGAAAACTGGCAATTATAATTGTTTAAGTGATAGATATTTTGTGATATGCTTATGAAACGCTTATAGAGGGTTATGGAAAATAATTAGGTAATCCACTACAACTTACAAGCACTAATGCAAATCTTAAAAACATCATGGTAAACCGTCTTTAAATTTACAATCATAAATTGTCTGCTAATAACAAATCAACATAGGAGTCAGCTGAGAATAGAGGGAAAGGTTGGTGCAGAGGAAGCGCACAACGAAATTGATAACCCTTACTCTCCGACACGCCCCCTACATAACTCTGTTCGCAGCGGGTAAATCAAGGCTCCTTACAGTGTAACTTACTTTTTTATTGAGCTTTCTGAAAAAATAGTGCATGGCTATGATTTATAACTAGAATTTTAACAATTTTCAACGTCTTAAACAATATTTTTTCTTCAGATTTTAAAATTAAAACTGATATGATATTCTTTCATAAATAACTATTAAAAATGGTATACACTTATTCAATTACCAAAAGGCACTCTCAAAGGAACCAAAAAACAACATCGCTATCTTAACTTCGCAGATAAATAGAACCAAGAAAATCAGAATAGCAAAAATTAAAATGTTTTTAAATTTCCACAAAGATTCGGTATGATCCAATAACGTATTTGATTTTTAGAGTTTGTCATACGAAAATTTGCTTATCTCATATCAGCGTTCTTCATGCGAACTCCTTTAATTTGAAATAAATGTTTCCAACTATCCGACTGAAATAATACAGATGAATATTTGGGCTGCTACATGACTCCCTTGTACACCGGCATGGATCAGAGCAGAGCCGGCGAGAATAGTTAGAGCTAGCTATTCTCACCGGTCCTGGATCAGAGGACCAGATCTAGAATATTTGGGCTGCTACCTGGCTCCCTTGTACACCGGCATGGATCAGAACAGAGCCGGCGAGAATAGTTAGAGCTAGCTATTCTCACCGGTCCTGGATCAGAGGACCAGATCTAGAATATTTGGGCTGCTACCTGGCTCCCTTGTACACCGGCATGGATCAGAACAGAGCCGGCGAGAATAGTTAGAGCTAGCTATTCTCACCGGTCCTGGATCAGAGGACCAGATCTAGAATATTTGGGCTGCTACCTGGC
The DNA here is from genome assembly GCA_963675035.1 of Allygus modestus. Classification (NCBI taxonomy): domain Eukaryota; kingdom Metazoa; phylum Arthropoda; class Insecta; order Hemiptera; family Cicadellidae; genus Allygus; species Allygus modestus. The sequence goes on from OY776111.1 coordinate 291,279,411, forward strand.
TCCCTTGCACACCGGCATGGATCAGAGCAGAGCCGGCGAGAATAGTTAGAGCTAGCTATTCTCACCGGTCCTGGATCAGAGGACCAGATCTAGAATATTTGGGCTGCTACCTGGCTCCCTTGTACACCGGCATGGATCAGAGCAGAGCCGGCGAGAATAGTTAGAGCTAGCTATTCTCACCGGTCCTGGATCAGAGGACCAGATCTAGAATATTTGGGCTGCTACCTGGCTCCCTTGCACACCGGCATGGATCAGAGCAGAGCCGGCGAGAATAGTTAGAGCTAGCTATTCTCACTGGTCCTGGATCAGAGGACCAGATCTAGAATATTTGGGCTGCTACCTGGCTCCCTTGTACACCGGCATGGATCAGAGCAGAGCCGGCGAGAATAGTTAGAGCTAGCTATTCTCACCGGTCCTGGATCAGAGGACCAGATCTAGAATATTTGGGCTGCTACCTGGCTCCCTTGCACACCGGCATGGATCAGAGCAGAGCCGGCGAGAATAGTTAGAGCTAGCTATTCTCACTGGTCCTGGATCAGAGGACCAGATCTAGAATATTTGGGCTGCTACCTGGCTCCCTTGTACACCGGCATGGATCAGAGCAGAGCCGGCGAGAATAGTTAGAGCTAGCTATTCTCACCGGTCCTGGATCAGAGGACCAGATCTAGAATATTTGGGCTGCTACCTGGCTCCCTTGTACACCGGCATGGATCAGAGCAGAGCCGGCGAGAATAGTTAGAGCTAGCTATTCTCACCGGTCCTGGATCAGAGGACCAGATCTAGAATATTTGGGCTGCTACCTGGCTCCCTTGTACACCGGCATGGATCAGAGCAGAGCCGGCGAGAATAGTTAGAGCTAGCTATTCTCACCGGTCCTGGATCAGAGGACCAGATCTAGAATATTTGGGCTGCTACCTGGCTCCCTTGTACACCGGCATGGATCAGAGCAGAGCCGGCGAGAATAGTTAGAGCTAGCTATTCTCACCGGTCCTGGATCAGAGGACCAGATCTAGAATATTTGGGCTGCTACCTGGCTCCCTTGCACACCGGCATGGATCAGAGCAGAGCCGGCGAGAATAGTTAGAGCTAGCTATTCTCACCGGTCCTGGATCAGAGGACCAGATCTAGAATATTTGGGCTGCTACCTGGCTCCCTTGTACACCGGCATGGATCAGAGCAGAGCCGGCGAGAATAGTTAGAGCTAGCTATTCTCACCGGTCCTGGATCAGAGGACCAGATCTAGAATATTTGGGCTGCTACCTGGCTCCCTTGTACACCGGCATGGATCAGAGCAGAGCCGGCGAGAATAGTTAGAGCTAGCTATTCTCACCGGTCCTGGATCAGAGGACCAGATCTAGAATATTTGGGCTGCTACCTGGCTCCCTTGTACACCGGCATGGATCAGAGCAGAGCCGGCGAGAATAGTTAGAGCTAGCTATTCTCACCGGTCCTGGATCAGAGGACCAGATCTAGAATATTTCAACCCGGATCCTATCCTGGCTCTGTTATCCACGTACTCGTATACGCCAAAACAGGCGTACATCTAGATAAAGTCAGTACTTTAAAATATGTCAAGCTAAGTTCTAAATAAGCTAAATATATTTTAAGTTAATTATAACTGTCCATCATCCAGTACAACCTAAAACAAAGGTTAAAAATGCTACAAGGTGTTAAAGAAACTATTCTACACCTAACATAACGATTTATTTCGTATTTATGAATTTTTTAATAACAAAATGTAAGTTACAAACTTATGATAATAAACATATAATTGTATGTAACAAGTTATATTAAATAATTAATCTTTTCACACCGAGTGACCAAACCTTAGTAAGGTGAAAATTTATTTAGAAAGAGAGTCTCAGGGAAATAGTTAAAAAATTATTGTCTGTTTAGAAAATCTTATCACCAGTTTTCAGGTCATTGACTGTAAAAAAGTTGACTGTATTTTTGTGAACTTTCCTGAAAATGAGACAAACTATTATATAGAACCTAATCCGCTTTCTCTTAAGTTGATTGCTTAAATGTGATCTGTGCCTTCCTATATCTGTTGGTTTTTGTTTATCTTTTTATTACATACTTTTAGTTTTATTGAATTTTCCCATATAGCATAATAGTGTTGCTTCATCCCATGCGTATTTATGTTACGCCACTGAGATCAGTCATTGAGACGAGGGAAAACGTATGCGTTGATAATTAATTACCAGTAAAATATGGCATTAATGAACAATAAAACTCACTTTTGATTTCAGTTAAATAATACAATATCAAGTGTGTATATTACACCGTGGCGCGTTCATATGTCACAGTTTGGCAGGCAGGGCACCTGTTGTTGATAAGTAAGTTATACTCGTCCTCGCACTGGTAACTTACTTTTCCGATACTTTCGAAAATTGCCTTAGCGTCCAAGTCACCTTTATCATCGTTCCAAGTTAGTGGTATTTGGAAACATCTAAAACCTATACTAAAGAAAACGTTATACTCGCACTAAAAAAATGTATCATTGTGTAACTCGTTATGAGCCGTTCTAAAAATTATCCATGCATTATAAAACTGCGTTTATAATTAATTATACTTACTTAACACTAACACGCGACTATTGTTTCAAAAACATGTTATCCTTTAAGTTATATATTTTATTTTATACGATTATGTTGTACTTGAGGGAATACTAAAACAATTAAGCACTTCAAATGTATTTCATCACAAGTCTTGGGGAGTACCGAGAGCCGGCAAGACGTTAAGCACTTAAAATGTATTTCATCACAAGTCTTGGGGAGTACCGAGAGCCGGCAAGATGTTAAGCACTTCAAATGTATTTCATCACAAGTCTTGGGGAGTACCGATAGCCGGCAAGACGTTAAGCACTTCAAATGTATTTTATCACAAGTCTTGGGGAGTACCGATAGCCGGCAAGACGTTAAGCACTTCAAATGTATTTCATCACAAGTCTTGGGGAGTACCGAGAGCCGGCAAGACGTTAAGCACTTCAAATGTATTTCATCACAAGTCTTGGGGAGTACCGAGAGCCGGCAAGACGTTAAGCACTTCAAATGTATTTCATCACAAGTCTTGGGGAGTACCGATAGCCGGCAAGACGTTCGGATTCATAATCCCTTCTCTCCCGTTAAACATATTGTTTAAAATGAGGATTAATAGGCGATGCACTATAGTGTGATATTTATGATTAACAATTTATATGATTATTTATTATTAATGCATTACTTACATCAATTGTCATCGTCAGGGAATAAGCGACAGATCAGAGCACAATCAGGCTTCCGTCGATGCAGGCCTTTTCCCATGGATTATTATTTGAAATGTAGTGGAATAACCTCCTAGCGCAATTGCTAACTTGGTTCAGCACTTTTTACATTACTCCGATTCTCTTATTTTGGAAGTTCTTAATTTATTGATGCAAAACAGTACACCATAGTAAATTTATAGTAAATAACATGTTTTCAAATAATGTTCATAAAACAATTAAAAATATATATATTTGTTTAAAACGTTGCATCAAATTATCAAGTTGTACACATTTAATAAACTACTTAGAAATTTCCCTTATTTGTCAAATTTGCTATCAGAATTAATTATACGAGTATATTATGTTCATACAACTAGAAAACTAAAGCAATTGACAAGGAGCAATTGTTCACGTTAACAGATGCTACTATAACAAAATCAAACCTAGCAAAATGAAAAATATTCATGTTTGAGACTGTTGGTATTGTTTATTAAATTTCATAGCTTCGGGCCCTTGCTTGCCGTTCATTTGCTTTGATGTTGAGTGAACACTGTCACATATACAATATACTCTAAACGGCGCGTGTCGGTCAGAGCATTGTCACAGCATGGTCACGTACCTTAACATGTAAACTCTCAGAATAAAAACAATAACTAGTTTGAGTTTCATATTAAATTGTACTACTTGCTCTTTTACCTCAATTATCATGAAAGTTTATATAGGTAAGGTACACCCATCCTTACTTGTAAATGTGTTTATTTACATACTTATTTTTCAAACAACCAATACGTGTTCATTAGTCAATCATGCTGAAAGCTGAGTGTGCCCTTTTACGTACAGTAGATTTAGGCCTGAAATTGGAAGATTCAATGCTAAGTGTTGTTTTTGAAGGGCAATATTTAATGTACAATAATTGTCCCAACAATAAGCTGAATATTCATTCTCTCACATTCAGTCAGTACTGTTTACTTAACAAGAAAAATATAAATTGTCCAACGTTGCGGGATTGTTCAGTTAACAGTTGCTACCATTATAAACTACACAACAGAACAATACAATACTTCGTATTCTTTTAAATGAATCATCTGTCTGAAACACTCTTTGGATACTGTTGATTGTGATACCCCCGTCACAGCAAACAGGTGTACTCAATAAATTGCCAATGCAAATATATATTTACCTAACAACCAAATGAAGCTACAACCAAGTATTACAAGTATTCATAAATAAGTAAGATATAAGATTTAATATATTCCCCAAAAGGGTAACATGGACATGATTATTCCCCTGGGCTTTTAAAGTTCAAATGTTAATCTTACTTAGGAAAGAATATAAATAAATTCAATCGAGCATATGACAGCTGTTGATAGTAACAAAACACAGTACAGAAACAATATCAGCTGTTTTGACTTCTGGAATAACATCATAATTTAAACCAATAAGACTAAGTTGGATAATCCCAAAAAGGAAAAATATTTCCTCGAATTCGATCATCTGGATTCACTCGTACTTATTTATTTCCTCTTTAATTTTTAACCTGGAGAGGAAGACAAGTTTTGGAAATTTGAAATGGAAGCATGAGTTGGATAAACGCTGAAAATAAAAAGTTTCCTGGCATAAAAACATTGCCACAGACCCTGCCTTAAACGGGCGTCAGAGTCGGATATGGTTCTGATCAAATTTGGCATTATTTGCTCCTAGTGTTACATAAAAATTATATCAAGCATATTCCGTTTTTAATAGTGGTTCCATTAGTGGGAAATTCAGTAAATAATTGGATTCTCAAAGAAGTAGATTAATTCAATTAAAACGTGTTACCCAGAATAGATTTGTAAAACCACGCTCAATTATATGCTTTTGAAGAATAAGACAAACTTTAAACTAGGGAGAACTTTAATAATTATTTATGTTGACAGACGATTAATTTTTTTATTAATTTTTTGGGTTTGGACCGCTTTCCCTAAAAGCGTTTATGTGATCTCATAACAAAAATGGCGTTGGCGTTGAAATACAAAAAATATATATATTTTAATATAGACAATTAAAAAGTCCAAGTCCATAATATTGTTAATACTTAGTATTGACAATACTTAGTATTGACAATTTTCTGAAGCTACCAATCAAGGCGTTACGTTGGTGGAAGGTGAGCAACTTTGATTGAAGGCCAATCTCATCAAAAGATAACAACTTCTTACTCGCCTGCTGACATCGAGTCAAGGCGTTGCGTTAGTGGTAGGTGAGCAACTTTGATTGAAGACCACTCTTATCAAAATATAAGATGTCACTAGTTTGTGGCATTGTGTTACGGCGTTGCGTTGGTGGTAGGTGATCGACTTTGCTTGAAGTTAAATATCATCAAAAGATAAGATGTCACTAGTTTGCTGGCGTTGTGTTACGGCGTTGCGTTGGTGGTAGGTGATCGACTTTGCTTGAGGGTAAATATCATCAAAAGATAAGATGTCACTAGTTTGCTGGCATTGTGTTACGGCGTTGCGTTGGTGGTAGGTGATCGACTTTGCTTGAAGGTAAATATCATCAAAAGATAAGATGTCACTAGTTTGCTGGCATTGTGTTACGGCGTTGCGTTGGTGGTAGGTGATCGACTTTGCTTGAAGTTAAATATCATCAAAAGATAAGATGTCACTAGTTTGCTGGCGTTGTGTTACGGCGTTGCGTTGGTGGTAGGTGATCGACTTTGCTTGAGGGTAAATATCATCAAAAGATAAGATGTCACTAGTTTGCTGGCATTGTGTTACGGCGTTGCGTTGGTGGTAGGTGATCGACTTTGCTTGAAGGTAAATATCATCAAAAGATAAGATGTCACTAGTTTGCTGGCATTGTGTTACGGCGTTGCGTTGGTGGTAGGTGATCGACTTTGCTTGAGGGTAAATATCATCAAAAGATAAGATGTCACTAGTTTGCTGGCATTGTGTTACGGTGTTGCGTTGGTGGTAGGTGATCGACTTTGCTTGAAGGTAAATATAATCAAAAGATAAGATGTCACTAGTTTGCTGGCATTGTGTTACGGTGTTGCGTTGGTGGTAGGTGATCGTCTTTGCTTGAAGGTAAATATCATCAAAAGATAAGAACTCGTCACTCGCCTCCTGATATTAAGTTAACATAAGAACTTGTTAGTCGCCTGCTGACATTGAGCGTTTTCAGTATTAAAGCTCCGTATTAAATTGGTAAAATGCCAAAAGATTCTGGACATGTATAAATCATTCAGTTTAAATTATTTAATTATTTTACTTAAAAAGCCATAAAAAGTGTTTGTGTTTGACTTAATTACTCGTTAATACCAACAAATTATATATATTAGTAATTTATCAGTATATTAACATTCTGATCACAAAATAATTTGTATTCGTATTTTACCCTTTTTCTAAACATGTGTTATAGAATTGATGGAGTTTTATCATTTATATAAAATAAAAGAGTATGTCAAACAGTCTATACATTTTGAAATAAGTCTGGGGATATAGAATTCGAATTGGATAAAATGTTTCAAATTCAAAGATTTCTATTCATCGGCGATAGCAGACACTTAACGCTGGTTGTAGAAGTAATATCTTCATAAATAAGTGACACTGTGGTTCAAACACTTTACAATTTATAATAACTTCAAAACATTTCTGTACATACATTTGTGTTGCAATTGTAAATATTTGTTTACAATAAAATATTTTTAGGTAGGCCTAATTAATTTATCCATTGACAATAGCATTAATATTCTTTTTAAATGTATCATACTTCTTGTAACCTTTTGAATGGCATACGAAAACCTTTGTGGGGTTTAAATAGTATGAAACTAAGTTTTAACAAGGATAACACAAATTTGAATCTGACCACAAAAATTATACCAGTAAGTGTAGGGAATATCTTGTATGTAGGGGATCACAATTATTATGTCCCATAATAAAGTATTCATAGCGGAATTTAAAAAGCTTACAAAATTATCTAATTTTTCGATTTAATATATATGTTAAAATTTTAATAGAAATACAACATCTTAAACTTTTTTTAGACAAAACCATGATTTAACATAGAACTAGACGTATTGTAAAAGAATTTACGTTGGTTAAAAATAGCGTAGTACAAAATATTAATAAAGATGGCACAAAGTGGAGTTATCCCCACGAAACCTAGTGGGGGGAAGGGAAAATTTAGTATGTATGGAATTAAATTATTCATGTCGAATAATAAATTATCACAACCGTTATTAAACAAGTTAAACGACTTTCCAAATGTATGTTCTTTCATCCATATATCATAGTGAAAATAGAATATCATAATCAAATGTTTGTAGAATATCACATGTTTTACACTGAACTTATAAATTGACTTATATCTAAATTAGAATTCTTAATGCGCAATCAACAGAAGCAAACAGAAACTTAACAGCAAACAAAATAAATGTTTGAATATTTTATTTTAAACATATTTTTATACAAGTTTTTACTATTCTTTATTTTTTCTGAAATGTTATAACAAAGCTTATTTGATATTGTGTTTTCCAAAGCAAATAAGCTTGGACAGAACCGTTTAGAGGATGACGCTGATAAGCCGATTGTGAGCCTAGCGTCAGTATACCTGGGTGCCATTCAAACTACATTTAGGATATTAAAGCTTGAGATGAGGCAGACATTTTAATGATTGTTAACAAACAAACAATCATTTAAGATGACTAATGGTAACAATCTCCCAAAGTTTATTTTTGTAAAATAAACAAGCTTTGTATTTTTTTCAATTTAAAACGCTTGTGGTCTGCTAACTGTTTAAGTAAAGTTACTACAACCCAAAGGAGGTGTGACATTGTTATATTGTTTCGAAATTACTTGCAACAGATAACGATACTTAAAATGTTATTACATGTTCAAGCAGTCAAATAGATTGTTTATTTTCTAGTACGATAAGCTGTTTGATGTAATTTTTTACTTAGAAAGCGTAAATTGATCTGTGGGCCTAATATCTTAAAAATTCCCATTTCCACGGGTTTAAATTATAGGAGCATGAAACTAAATATGTTTGTTTATGTGACGAGAGTATAAGAAACTAGAGTTTGTTTATTTATATTTACTAGACGTTAGACTTATTTTAAATACACAGAAAATACAATTTTTAATTCTTTCAATCGATTCAATCGATTGCATTATTAAATCAAAATTTATTTTAATTGAATGTTTGACTAACTTTTATCAAATCAAATTATAATTCGATATTTATTATAAAAATACTCAATTTTGCTTACGATTGTTAATTGAAAGATATATGTAGTTTTTATTTATGTTTATAATATTTGAAAACTTCATTTTCATTGGGTCAAGCTCTTTTACTTGCTAGCTTTCTAATTGAATTATTTTTATGGTAGTTTTAATATATTTTAAATGAGTGTGCTTGGATAGCATGATGCCGATTTCTTTTAGAGGAAGTTATTTTTTTTCAGACTATCAATTGAAGAATACTTTGACTTCATACCGCTTATTTCATCGTATATGTTGCTGATTAAACACGATTTGGGCATATAATTCAGTTTAAAGACCAGACGTGAACGGCCGCCATTTCGATCCCGGCTGGCTGCTAAAAAATATTGTTCAGCGTTCACCAATGGCTTGAGTTGCTTCCCCATGTGACTATTGCCGAATATCGTACAGACGTAGTGGCCAATAGCAACGGGTACTTGAGAATAAAAGTAAAAAATAACTCGTTGAACACTTCTATAGTACTCTCGGGCTTGGGTATAATCATGTGGAAATTATCAAGATAACACGTAGCAGCACTTGATAGGTGACAATTGACACTAAGTCTTAGATATCAATGTTTCGTGCTGCAGTAACTTTAAACATGTTTGACATTAGATTATATAATAGACATTGAAATAATTGCTGTCGAATATAATCTATCCTTGCACTTTTGGATAAATAAATAACAATCAAAAATTGCATTAAATAAATAATTTGTTTACGTGTTTTGCTTAGTAAGAATGAATTAAATCAACAATATCAGGAAACTGACCCTTATCAAGTAATGTACTCCTATTTTGTATTAAGACCCTAACATTTATTCTAGTAATCATGTGGTGGGTGTAAAGTGTAATCCTGCAAACCCTCGTACTGCACCCCACAGCAAGGGTAAACGGTAAGGGTAAGCCTTGAAGGTTTTGGGATCCATCCAGGTAAGGCATTATACATTTTCACAGAGTATTTGACAGCTGACCCAAATCCATCTCGACCAGTACTTACCAATTCAATTTCAATATTCTTTTACCAAAATAAATAAACGGTATCAGGAAACTGACATACTTTTTCCCTTTTAGCCCAACTTAAATGAATAAATTACTTTTAATTTACTAAATATAGAATATAAAGTACAATTGAATGTACAGAAAATCTTCTAAATAATTTTTTTTTTTTCAAAAATATCCACCCAAATCCCTTTTATGGAGGCACTACAGTCCTTAGTTACACGCAGTGGTTAAAAGAGGGGAAATGCCCCTCAACCCCCTCAATGTTAAGTGGAAACATATTTCGAACATCCTCTGTTTGTCAATGCTAACTTGGCCTGCATATCAATTTTTAATTAAATTGATCAGTAAATAAGAGAGAAATAGTCAATTGTTGTATTCTCCATAAGAATAACATTGGACAACGTACTGCGTTTATCGCATAATGAAAATTTTAATTTTTACCGCAACCAGTAACCGTAGAACAGTAATTAAAACTACTAATTTATTTAGTTTTATTAGCTCTTTTTAATGGTGAATAGTAATAGTTTTTAACATTCATGTTTTGTTATGAAAAATCAAAAAACTGGATTTTGGATGTTATAAGTCCTGCAATGTCTGTACCCAAATTTTTCCAGGTATGCAGGTGGTGTCATTTTGTTGGAAACCTAAAGCTCTACAAACTAATAAAGTTTAATGAAAATCAATAAAGCCGTTTTTTAGCAATTTGGATTTTTCATGTTTTTTGGCGGTTTTTGGGGGATGACTACCCTTAAAAATTAAAAATTAAAAAATACAAAAAATTAAAAAATACCTGGAGATATCGTGGATTAGTACCTATATACCAAATTTCATAAAATTCGGTCCAATGGTCAGGGCTCTAGCTCTGTACACATACACACAGACACACACACACGCACACACACACACACACACACACACACACACACACACACACACACACACACACACACACACACACACACACACACACACACACACACACACACACACACACACACACACACACACAGGCATCACGTAAAAAACACTTTTTTGGGTTCAGGGAGCACTAAAACTAATATTTCCACTAACAACTCAAATTCGAAAATTTGGACGAAATAATACTTTCTCCTTATACTACGTATAGGGGGAGAAAGTAAAACATTGATACTTTCGAATAACGTTACAGAAAATCTTTGTTACCGGCTTTTATTAAACTTGTCCTAAATTCATAAGATTAAGTGATTTTTATGCAAGCGAATATTGGCAATTGGCGTGTAGTTATCGGAGTCGATCTTGGACGGCGAAAATAGTATTACTAACATTTTGGTTTTAGATCTCGAAATGAAAATTATATATTTAATTAAACGAAATTTGTTGGGATTTCAAAAATATACTGCTAGACGTGCAATGTTCACTATAATTCAACATCACACTCAAAAATATCATCCTACCTGCGTCAAAAATGTTATATCTCGAAGTTTCAATACCTTTGACATGGATCAAAGGCAGTCCTGTTCTAGGGACTCCCTTGGTTTCAATGTTATGTTTGTTAGTAAAGTTGAAGGTTTAAAGTTAGTTCCTTCTACCTCCTGGTACTTCTCGTAAAAGGAGTAATAAATTAACGTCGACATGACCTCATACCTCCTCATATCTTCTCATAATTTCTTGTACTAACTGGTAACTAACTAACTTGTACTAACTGGTAAAAATACTCTTAATTCTCGAAAATGAGTCTTTATAAAGTGTAAGTTTTTTTCTTGAAATTAGATTTAATAGGAAAATTGTTGATCAAATTTTGGATTTCTATGAGAAAACTGACCTTGACATGACCTTGTACCTTCTCATACTTCCACCATCCTTATCGTACTCTTCCTCATGGCTGTGAACCCTCAGTATTCTACTACTCGTGTAGTATCGTGAAGGATTCACCTTGGTGGAGAGTCAAGGGTAATCCATCCCTGATGATGACTGGTTAAACATCATACCCCCACATCTGCTACTACTGACCTTGACATGACCTTGTACCTTCTCATACTTCCCCCATCCTTATCGTACTCTTCCTCGTGACTGTGAACCCTCAGTATTCTACTACTCGTGTAGTGTCGTGAAGGATTCACCTTGGTGGAGAGTCAAGGGTAATCCATCTCTGATGATGACTGGTTAAACATCATACCCCCACATCTGCTACTACTTTCTAAGTTTTAGCGAATTTCCCCTATAGGGAAGAAGCTATTACCGTGGTCGGCATGGTAAGACCTAGGCCCGGTACCATGATAACTTTTCGTTTTGAGGTCCCCAGACCCCAAAAACACCATTTGTTCGAAACTGTAGACATATATATATATATATATATATATATATATATATATATATATATATATATGTGTGTGTGTGTGTGTGTATGTGTGTGTGTGTGTGTGTGTGTGTGTGTGTGTGTGTGTGTGTGTGTCCGTGAGCACGATAACTCTCGTAAAAATTATCCGATTTTTATGAAATTTGGTATAAACGTGTAAAGCAACATTTATGACTTTAGGTTCGAAAACCAGCCATGTCGCTTTGTTTGAAGGGGTATTTTCGGGGGGTTTTGTACCCCAAAAATGGGTTTTTTGAATTATTTACATAAAATTTTGGAAATAGTCAAATTTTAGTTTTTACCATTGCATTCAGCTTAAAAAACACACAATTTGGTATTTTGATCATTCCTCTACGTCAATTGGTTACCGAGATATTGAATGTGCTAAACACAGTACGTTGTCTAATGTTATTCTTATGGAGGAAAAGAAAAATGTTATATCTCGCTTATTTATGAACGTACACTGATGAAACTTGGCATACGGCTTCATCTAGTTGTGGTGAATTGGTATTTTCTCAAAAAAACGATTTTTTGTCAAAGGCTCTTGTAGCAGCAAACCTGCGTACTCAGCCCCATGTTGTTCTTATGGATAATAATTAAATGCTATGTCTCCCTTAATTATGAACATAAATTAATAAAAACTGGTATATGACTTCACCTAGTTGAGATATATTGATATTAGCATAAAAATCCATTTTTTGAGTTCCTTGATGCTGCAAACCTGCGTACTCAGCCCCAATGTTATTCTTATGGGGAATAATTAAAATTGTATATATTGCTTATTTGTGAATATATTTTTATGAAACTTGGTAAGTGACTTTATGTAGTATTAAGACATTTATATCTCCATTGGAAATTCGCTGAGTATGCAGGTTTGCTGCGACGGGGGTATTTAACATCTATGCTCTTCATTCTTAACAACTGAACGTTTATACACTTCTTCCCTTCAGAATTTTTGAGTTAGCTTACTCTATGGGTTAATTTAGTTCAATGTAGTTCTTAAATTATAGTGAAAGTTTTCCTCGTATAATAAAGTCACACTTTAATTAATGTATGTTTAAAAAAATGTAATTTTAATTTATGTCTGTACCGTTTACATCTACTTAAAAGTAATTACAAATAAATCCGGTTTGACAGGGAATGCTCTGTTAGTTCTCATACTGAGGATGTTGACGGTAATACAGCTAACAGCTAAATATTCCAAATTAATTTACTTTGAATTAAGCTGACTTCATAGTTGCTGGCCCAACAGACAGAGCAAACCCGACTCTAACCCACCATCTATTGACATTGGTGTATTTGGGTACTAAATGTGCAATCCAATGAGAGTAATATTTTGCTTGTAAATACTATGATCAAGCCAGTGTTAATAATAACTCACTTTAAGGTGATGATGTAATTCTAGTAATTCTTTTTGAATTAACTTAAAAAATAAAATGCACAAAGTTATAAACGTAAACATCGTTATTAATATGACTATTACCTTGAGTAATAATCAATATATAAAACGTAAAATCTAAAATAAATCTTTGCATAGCCATCAATTTATTTAGACAAGGTCCTAAAAATGAATACAGTGATTTACAGTGAAAAGTGTTTTAAAACAGAATTTATTCTATAAAGTAATCTTGAAAATTAATATTTGTTCCAAGAATCGGTGTCATTGTTATCCCAGGTTCCAGGCAACTTATAATTATTGAAGTTGGATGTCCAAAAGGCAGTAAGAGTTCTTTACTCTTTTTTTAAATGTATCATTTGTAGTATGGTTTATAAGGCCTATTTGATAAATGGGTACAATATGTTGGTAAATCTTGGCATAAATATATAAAAAAATAAACTTACATTCTGTGATGTTCAATTGTTCTTGGTATGTTTTATATACCTTCTACAAAGGAAGCGGCATGGGAGAATATACGCAACATAGTAAACACAAATGAGCTCATAGAATTCGGTAGTCATAGGAAAAGTGAAAGCAACGACTACGCTCTCTATGATAATTTAGCATTTATTTTATTTTTTCGCGTGCGAAATTTCATTTACTCGGATGAAGCCTCGATAGGGATTGCGGGGTAATAATTGATTTACATGTGCATATGTAAATGTGCAAAAGTATATAATATTCGAGTTTTCCTCAATAATTCCTTGATATAAATCATTTTTACCTTTGCCAAGGAAATTAGTGTATTAGTTCAATTAGACTGATATGGATGCAATAAAAAACTCATCTCAGCCATACAATTTAAAAGCTACGAGACAACGGCAACCCACAAGGTTGGTTGATCTCGGGTATTATTTGATTTTACGCTCCAAATAACAATATGAAGTTTTAATGTTATTTTATATTTGTATTTAATGAGACATTTACCAAAGAATCAAACATAATCTAATGTGCTTATTGTTTCGCATATATATTTTTTTAATGACTTGTTTATTTCTTAAAAGTTTTCTTATTACGGTAGTTTTATTTACCTCGCACAAAAAAACGCATTTGCAGTAAACCGTAAAATAATACTTATGATTATTCATCTGTATATAATCTAACACCTACCTGTGGTAGTTCGAAATCAAATATTGTGTTTCCAAAATACTGATATATTTGTTTTCAAAAACTCTTCAGTTTCAATCGGAACGTAGCTTGCTTTTTAATAGAGGGAACATCAGTGATAAGGAAATTAATAAATTAGGCCAGGTTTCACGTAATCTTACAATGTTGGATTTAACAATTGGCTGTTATGAGTGGCAAAATAACTTACTTAAACAAAGTTGTGTTTCAATGTGGAGTGATGTTCTAACAACAGAATCCTTGCTATCATCATACATATGTTTCAGGCACAAAGATTTTATTAGCGACAATTTGTTTTAATAGTGCTAGTTTGTGCAGTTTGTAATACTATTTAATACATACTAATACTTAAATTAAACAAGAGGAGGACTGTAAAACTAAATTTTATTATTATAGGTAAAGTTTACATTTACTGTTTTTATTTAGGGAGGGAACATTAAAATACACACATAAAAAATAAACTGAGTTCCAAAACTGAAGTTTAAAATAAGTCTTATCTCTCGACACGATCCGATCGGTGAAGTTGTCTTGAGTGTAAAGAGTTTACGACATAATTCTGTAAAACGACGGATTATTCTGTAAAACGATATAGATGCAATAATGAAAGTTCTCCCTCCAATAGAAAATTGTCAAAGACTCACAACGGACTTTGTCTACTCAATAATTGCCTACAGTATATCGAGTGCAGTGTGAAAGATACAAATAGCTTGATTATGCCATAAAAATGTATAAAGTCTCCGGTAATGCAAATATAAATTAATTAAATACGATATTGTCATTTACTGCTAAGATAAAACAGCAATTACTATACACCGCACGATAAAACTTTTAAACAAAACGTCTGAAAAATTGAAGAGTTTGTCCTTGTTTACAGTTTATCGTTTCAACATCAACCACACCGTAGGAACTTCTTTATCTCAAGAGGATTTTTTAAAGTTGTAGGATTTGTGTTAGTAAACGAAGAGAAATTCAAAAATCGCCATAAAATAAATTATTAATCGCCTTAGTTTGATGAATATAATAATGTGTACAATGTTAAAATGTGTGTTGTCACTAAAATATAGCATATGTTGTTTCGCCAGTTCAAATCCGATTACGAGATTTGGGAAAAGATTATTTTATCAGAAATTAAATCCTTCTCCTAATCTTTTCCTATGTCTTAAACGTCTTTAAAAATTAATATAAGGTGTGATTTAAGGTAATTATTTGGGTAACAGTAATTTATATTGAGTAAAAAAGTAATTTACACTCAATTCAAAAATTATAAATTACTAAAATTGCATTTATAACGCTACATTTGCTTTCAGTTTTAACAGTATGTATGATTTTAGTAAAATTCCAAAACAATTACTGCGCTAATATTTCCACCTATTTCATGCGGAATAGGTTTAATATTGTAAACTACGTATTAAACTAATGAACCTCAGGTGGGTAATGTATTTTTCAGCTATAATTATATAACGAGTTCGCACGCAACGCGCTGACGTGAGGGAAGTGAATTTCCGTATTAACATATTTAAAAAATCTGATAAAGGTTTTAAAACAACACTGGTAAGATTTGTTTGTAAAATTGAAAAATTTAATTTTTTGGCTGATCTGATGCTCCTGGTTATACTTAAATTCCCTATTAGGATGGCAATGTTGTACATTATAAGGTTAGAAGGAGGTATAGTCAGGATAACAAGTTGGGATAGTGATATTGGGGGTGATAAACTACATAAAGATATGAGAAACATGCTTTTCCAGGGTAAAATAACCATAAGACAAAGTACTGTGTTATGACAATTAACATTTTCTTGATTAACTTGACAAACATTTGTGCTAGAATAATAAGAGAGGGCTTAAAACTTTCGCCTTACTAATCTCCATCTTCTTACTTACATTAGTTTTACATTCGGGGCTTTTCTGACCCTTTTTGGTTCCAAAAACATAAAATTTGAAAAATTAAAATCCCAAAAAAGGGCTGTCCGATTGAATTGTCTAAAGAACTTGTCCAACTGTTTACAGAAGGGAAGGTTCCCACCAAATTTCAAGTAAATCGGAGAACAAATGTGACCGCTAGAGTGCGAACACACACATATATATATATATATATAAAGTTGTTAGCGACACCCCAAAACGTGTTCAGGGGGTCACGTTAGGAACTTCTATGGTGGTCCCGGGCTTAAGTTTCACCATGCGGGTCGTGCTAATAGTTCACTTTTCCGTAGGAAATTCCCCAAAAAAAATAGAGACAGTCTAAAAATTAAGTTTTGAGTTTTCCTAAGACCACAACCTTGAATTATTGAGTTATGAGTATCCTGAGTTATCCTGGTTTGATAGTATTCTGCTTCACGACACATTATTTCTAGGTTTAATTTAACGACATATTGAAATTATATTTTGAATTATTATCTTACCTTTAAATATCTGAATTCTTTGTTTGGTAAATAGGTGGTTATTATATTACAAAACCCCCTATTACTTCTAGCATTCATTTTACATAGGGAAATGTTCAATATTGTTATGCAAAAATATGAAATCGGTAAACTCGAAAAGACGATTTTAGTATGAATCCCAATTAATTATAACTGAATATACATAGTTGATGGAAACGTAAATTAGCTCTAAATGTTGTTTAAGCTGTATCAGTAAGTAAGTAGTCTCCAAACTTTTCAAGCGAAACGTTTGTTACACGCTCATTTTATTTAGGCGGTTGATCACTTTAGGAGGCGATTATACAAGACCCCTCTTTTAGTATTTACAGTTCAATGGAGGTAATTCAGTAAACGCATTCATTTATAACCAAACTGGCTTTTAAATCCATTAGGCGTAGAGTAGTAATTCAAAATACTAATTTAATTTATCGAGATTTTTGAATGGTGACAAGTATATTTTTACTTAATATGTATAGTTTTCCATAAAATAAAACTTATGTAAATTTAAATAAAAATTGTCACAGCCGTTTTTGATAAATTTGGATTTTTTATGTGTTTAGCAGTTTTGGGGAACCTTTTAGAATAAAATATTTAACTACACCCGTTGAAGCAAACCTGCATTCCCAGAAAAATTCCATTGCATATATATGAACTGCAGCTCACTACCACAACTAGCGCATGAAGCCTCAGCGAGTTCCATGAAAATATATTCATGTGCGAGATTAACATTTCTTTTATTTTCCATAACAATAATATTGGGTCTAAGTACGGTGCAACGGTTTGCTGCAACGGGGACCACCACAAAATAGATTTGTATGCAAATAGCAATGGATCTTAAACAGATAAAACAACACCACAGTTTGAATAGAAGTACGTTCGTAAATAAAAACCTTTGGATACCATGAATACAAAATTGCATCAAAATCGGGTCATTGGTTTGGTTTCAGATTTGTAAACATCCATTATACTATTTATAAGGGGAGACAGAAAAAATCAAAGGGGCATAAATGTTGTTTTTTTAGGAAAACACATGAGCCAAAACAGTACTTATTTGCAATACATGTAAAAGTTCAGTGTTTATTCTATGCTAATGCAAAGTAAATAATTATTTATATTAATACTTTTACTGTAACACGATATAATGAAATGCAACATTTTAATATATAATAACAAGTAGTGCAAATGGTTGAACTGATATATTCTAATTGTGACTGTTTGAACAGAGTAACGTGACCTATTTCCATCTCGCACCTTTTTATCCCATTTGCGATAACACTCACCGACACTAAAATATGGCACAGTACTATTATTATCTAACTTAATCATCCTGTTTGCTTTAGATATCTTAGGTATACAAAAAACAATGACAAAACAATAACAAATGATAATAAGGTAATTGTTATTAGCTCATAAATCTTTGTTTTATGCTGGTGTAATCTAAATCACAGTCTTAATATGGTGTTATGCATTTTGATTAAAAGTGTTTAAATGTCAACAAACCTAGTAGTAAGACATATTCAATGGAGCAAAGGGTCCAATTGAATTTCACGAGTTGCTTAACAAATGGTAGAGATCACACCAGTGTGAAACCGCGCCTTCCAGGTCGCTGAGCAAAAACAAAGACAAACTACACATTGGTAACGTCGCGCTCAATATGGCCCTTACTTTTGTCAATTCATGTAATATAACTTTCAAATCAAACAGAGTAAACCTGAAAACCTGAAAGTTTGTTTATCTTTGCTAGCTATGTTTGGCTACATCGTTATTACTCCCCTCTCATTTATGTTTCCCTTTCTCGGAGCGTTCAAGTAAAATAAATACCCCCGTTGCAGCAAACCTGCGTACTCAGCAAATTTCCAATGCATATATATGTGACTCACTACTACATAGAGCTACTTAACAAGTTTCACAAAAATACATCCATAAATAAGTGATATATAGCATTTTATTTATTCTCCATAAGAATAACATTAGGGTTGAGGACGCAGGTTTGCTGCAACGAGGAAGATAAGTAATATTTTGTTGCAATTATCAATATAACTGAACCAGGTGAAGCTATATAACAAGTTTTATTAATTTAGGTTCATAATTAAGGGAGATATACAACTTTACTTATTCTCCATATGAATAACATGGGGGCCGAGTATGCAGGTTTGCTGCTACGGGGACTATAAACAAAAAACTTGTTTTGTGTGCTAATATCAATATACCACAACTATTTGAAGCCACATACCAAGTTTCATCAATATACATTCAAAAATAATCGAGATATAGAATTTTATTTACTCTCCATAAGGATAACATTGGACAACGTACTGTGTTTAGCACTTTGAATATCTCTGCAACGGTTGGACGTAGAACAACGATTAAAACACCAAAATG
Organism: Allygus modestus; assembly: GCA_963675035.1. NCBI lineage: Eukaryota > Metazoa > Arthropoda > Insecta > Hemiptera > Cicadellidae > Allygus > Allygus modestus. The sequence goes on from OY776111.1 coordinate 291,298,599, forward strand.
TTTGTTTTGTTGAGCTAAACACATTAATAAATAAATGTGAAGTTTTTAGTAAAATTATCTGAGAAAAATCTAAAAACCTTTTTCCCATAAGATTAACATGGGACACGTTTTTTGGATTTTCTCCGCAACCACTTAACCTAGGTTAATGATTCAAAATACTAAATTATTTTTTTTTAAGCTCTATAAAATGGCTATAACCAAAATTGAGTGTTTTTAACATTTTGGGGTCAAATTTTCAAAAAACCGATTTTTGAAAAATTGTAAACCCCTATAAAACCCCCTTCCCATAGTGCGATCGATCTGGTTTTCGAACTTAATGTCATAAATGCTAGTCTCCACATTTGTGCCAAATTTCATCAAAATCGGGTGTTTCTTTCAAAAGTTATCGCGGTAACGGACACACACACACACACACACACACACACACACACACACACACACACACACACATATATATATATATATATAAATTTGAACGAATAGTGTTTTTGGCATCTGGGGACCTCAAAACAAAAAGTTATCATGGTCTGGGGCTTAAGTCTTACCATGAGACCTACGGTAATAGCTTCTTCCCTATAGGGGAAATTCGCTAAAAGGTATGGGTTTGCAAGACATTTCAAAACTTAAAACTATGAATACTTTCTCATAATTAATTGGTGCAGTTTGGCTTACGCCACATAACAAACACTTGCTGGATGATTAATTACAAAACTTCGACTAATGTTGCAGCAAACAATAGTTTTTACTTAATTTTTGGATGAGACTATTTTTTAAGGTTGTTTTTCAAGAAAGTGCACAATAAAAGTATTTATTTTGGGTCGCGTCCGTCTAGTGTGTGCACATATGTAGTATGGACTGTATGCTTGCTCACATTGTAAACTGTGTCGGCATTTTGTTTTAGTTCTGTCATAAACTAAGTAATTTTTCCGGTACAGAAGTGTAAATACATATTAACTGTCAGTAATCGGTTTAATCGGTTTAACTGTTTATGAGTTTAACTGGTTTGTTTCTTGAATTCAATATTTAAAGGCCATATATAGTAGCATTTTAAAATTTATTTTATGATTAATATATATAACAGTAAATACAAATTGGGAGTGAGAATATGTTTTGAACTTTAAGGCACGAAGCCAAGGTTTGCTACATTCGCCCATAAATTTAAATAACTGTGTTCAGTGTAACTGTTTTTTTAAGCAAATTTATAAGATAAATAAATAGCAAAAATAACTGTCAAGCTATTTTAAAAATACTATAGAATATTTGAACACTTTAAATGCACCAATTGTTAAAGAATGGTTAAAAAATAAAATAAAACAAAAATGTCAATCAATAAAAAGTAAGTAAGTGGCAAATAAAGGTAGGTAAAAAGGTTAATAGAATTAATATGTACAATAAACTCATGGATAATAATATTGTTTAGTGCAATATCATTGAGCTATGCAAATTGAATAGTCACGTAGATAAGTTATTACAAATAATAAAACAAAGAGTAGTTAAATTACATCAATAAATACAATAATAATGTGTTTAAGTTTGTTTAACATGCACAGCTATAATATATTTCAGAAATAATATATTTCAGATACTAATCCTCTCAATCCCAGTTACAATCGGAAGAAAAACACATTGCCATGTTTTAATAATTAAAATCAAAACCAAATAAAATCATCTCCTGCTACAGACAAACATTGCAACTTTAAGTGCCAATACGATGAAGTCCTAAGGCAATTCTGAATCATAACGAAAATTCCTATATGCTACATGATAGGTTTTTGTTACGATAACAGTTCCTACTTAGTACGGTGGATTTCCCATTTTATTAAATGTATTCCAAAATTAGCGTTTTAAATATAGGTATGAAACTATAATCAAAATAATAATAATCATTTTTTTAATATTCACTATAAATATAGAAATATCGATAATATGGCGTAATTAAAACATCAATAACACTATTATCCATTGCAAAAAATATGAAATGATTTAATGTAAGTAGGCTTTGATTATAATTATGTAAACCTTTTTTGAAACTAGTTAATTACTAAGTTAATTTAAGTTAAAAAGATGTGTTTATAACATTCTTTCAAAGTTTAATTTGTATTGAGTCATATTTGTCTATCACAAAAGTATAAATGTTAAAAAAATCATGATATTTCGTGTGTAGCATGTAACACAAATATATAAACGAGTTCGCACGCAGCACGCTGACGTGAGGGAAGTGAATTTCCAGATAAAAAGCTATAAAAACTCAAAATCAGTTAAAAACATACAATCATTCCAATTTTTATTCATATCTGAAAATATTGATTTTTGGCTGTTTTGATGCTCCTGGTTCTATTTACCTGCAATGCTGGGAATACAATTTTGCGCATTATAAGCTTAGGAGAAGGTCCAGTCAGGCTTTAAAGTAGGCGTGAGGTTGTTGGGGATGATAAAAGTACACCAACAAATGAATAACAGGCTTTTCTAAAGTAAAACCCCCTTAAGACAACGTACTGTGTTTGGTCAATACACATTTTCATTAATAACTCAGTAAATATATATGCTAAAATGACGAGAGAAGGCTTAAAAGTTTCGCCTCACTAATTCCCACAGTTTTTCATTCGTTAATTGCACATCCGGGGCTTTTCTGACCCTTTTTGGGCCCAAAAACCCAAATTTCTAAATTTAAAATCCCCAAAAAAGGGGGTTAGAGTTTTCCGATTGTTTTGCCCAACGAACTTGTCCAACTGATTACAAAAAGGAATGTCTCTACCAAATTTGAAGTAAATCGGACAAAAGATGCGACCGCTAGAGTGCATACACACACATATATATATATATATATATATATATATATATATATATATATATATATATATATATGTATATATATATATATTTATATATATGTCTATATATATATAATTTTGAACGAACCCCCAAAACGTGTTCAGGGGGTCACATTAGGAACTTCTATGGTGGTCCCGGGCTTAAGTTTCACCGTGCGGGTCATGCTAATAGTTCACTTTCCATAGGAAATTCACTAATAATAAGGAAAATAATATTGTGTTCATGACTTCATTTTTTTCCCGTTACATTTCAATAACCTATTTGTAAAAGAAAATAAGACACTTTTAATTATAATTCGATAATACAAGATAATTTCTCAAAAGTGAAGGTTACGTTCGAGTACAATCATATTGCAAATTGAAAAAGAATATTTCATGTAACTGTTAATCTTACTTTCAAGTGACAAACGACCACTTAACGTTTTAAAATTTATTGAAAATAACCATTCTTTATTTAGTTTTTAAAAGAATAATTAATTAATACTGATAAAGAAAGTTATTTTGACGGTGAAATTAATTGACGGTTGATGTAATAGCTTATCAAGATATCAAATTAAATTAGTTCATTGCGTGTTTGAGTCTCTCCAGCACAGAAATGCTTTCCTCATACTTGTTGGAAGGAAACAACCTTCATAGGCAAAAGAAGTAGTCGTCACATTAAATGTATACAGCACTGCATAATCTTACGTTCCATATTATTTTTTTTAATATTTACACCTCTTGGTGTTTAGTTTTGAAAACGTCATGAAAATATGTATTTATTTTTTTAGTTAAAAATTTGTTGTCAATTTATCTCAATCCATATATTTTAGGATATTTGTCAACCTTTTAGTCCTTTGACAATATATGAAAAATATCCTCATATATTGTAAACAAAATTAGAGTGCCTTTGAATTATCTAAACTGTACTTAAATGTGCGACAGTGGGCGTACTCAACCTCTGTTCAGAGGAAAGATATTCCATTTAAAGAAAGTCTTAAGTTTTAAAGAAAAACGTTAAGGAACCACTTACTGTAAATAAATTACTGACTTTTTAGCGAATTTCCCCTATACGGAAGAAGCTATTACCGTAGTCGGCATGGTAAGACCTAGGCCCGGGACCATGATAACTTTTCGTTTTGAGGTCCCCAGATGCCAAAGACACCATTCGTTCAAAACTGTATATATATATATATATATATATATGTCCATGGGTACGATAACTCTCGTAAAAATGATCCGATTTTGATGAAGTTTGGTACAAACATGTAAAGTATCATTTATTAACTTTAAGTTCGAAAACCAGCCAGATCGCTCTATTCAAAGGGGTATTTTGGGGGGGTTTTGTGCCCCAAAAATGGGTTTTTTGAGTTTTTTACATATAATATTTTAGTAAATCAAATTTTAGTTTTCACTATCAATTTCAGCTTACAAAAACAAACAATTTGGTGTTTTGATCATTGCTCTACGTCAATTGGTTACCGAGATATTGAAAGTGCTAAACACAGTACGTTGGCCAATGTTATTCTTATGGAGAATAAGAAAAATTGTATATCTCGCTTATTTATAAACTTATCCTGATGAAACTTGGTATATTGCTTCATATCGTTGTGGTTTATTGATATTTCTACTAACAAACATTTTTTGCCCATAGTTCCCGTAGCAGCAAACCTGCGGACTCAGCCCCATGTTATTCTTATGGAGAATAAGTAACGTGTTATCTCCCTTAATTATGAACATAAATTAATAAAATTTGGTATGTGGCTTCACCTACTTGTGTTATGTTGATATTTGTATAAAACACCATTTTTGTGTTCCTTCCTTCAGCAAACCTGCATACTCATCCGCCATGTTATTCTTATGGAGAATAATTAAAAAGGCCAGAAATCGTTTATTTATGAATGTATATTGATGAAACTTGGTATTTGGTTTTATGTGGTATTAAGATACATATATATGCATTGGAAATTCGCTGAGTATGCAGGTTTGCTGCTACGGGGTATTTATTTTTAGCATATACGCGAGTGTGATACGAGATGACACTTGATAGAGTCGATGCTCCACATCACCGCGGTGGTGGGTGCTGTGCCACTTGATTGAGTCGATGCTCCACATCACCGCGGTGGTGGGTGCTGTGCCACTTGATTGAGTCGATGCTCCACATTACCGCGGTGGTGGGTGTTGTGCCACTTGATTGAGTCGATGCTCCACATCACCGCGGTGGTGGGTGCTGTGCCACTTGATTGAGTCGATGCTCCACATCACCGCGGTGGTGGGTGCTGTGCCACTTGATTGAGTCGATGCTCCACATCACCGCGGTGGTGGGTGTTGTGCCACTTGATTGAGTCGATGCTCCACATCACCGCGGTGGTGGGTGTTGTGCCACTTGATAAGTTTCAAAAGGTTTCCTAGAATGTATCAGGGTAGAAGCAACTTGGTTGAAATGACATGTCAGGGAAATTTATTTATGTATCAAAACAGGTCCTCTAAACATTATTGTCTATATCTGTTAAAGTTTAATTTATAATAGCTCTAATATCATTCTGATACAACTGTTTGATTAGTCATATTTGTGATTTGTGTTTGTTTATATTGTTCACTAGATATTACAGTCCATCTAAAGAACCATGGTATAATACAAATTTCCAGATTAAAGGTATGTTCCAATACCTTCAAGTATGAATTAATTTAAGTAATATTTCAAAGTAGGTATATAATTAAGCATGAAACACGACACCAATTAAGATTGTATTAAACGTATAGAAAACAGTAAGTTTTGTCCTTAGCGAAAATTAAATTTGTTACTTGCTTTCATGACAGCAAAATATTATTCAAAGTTTAACATTTATTTGAGACCAACGATGTAACTAAAATGATTTCAATGCACAAGTTCATTAATAATTCGAATGAGTGGGATAATTCTATTGCCATTAAAATATGGGTCGCGTTTGTGGATTTTTTACATTAATATAACTACGGAGTTTTTGGATTTGAAATGAACATAATTGAATAACTAAAATCAATCATGCCCTTTGAACAAAAATCTATGATGTTTATTAGTAAAATACTGCCATAGAAAATGTTTTAGACCCTTGTTTTGGAAAGATTATAGAAGATTGTTAGTGTTTCATATTAATTTATTAACAATTATTTATATATAAAGTAAAAACATTTCCTAACGTAAATGTTTTGTATAGTTTTGTTAGACTTTGATGAATAATATAAATTCTTCTACGGCATCGCTGTTTTAATCCTCATAACCCAGAATTCACAAACATATAGGTTTAGTTTAACTGAAGCATTTTCTTCTCGCATTATTGTAAGGTGAAAATACATACAACGATTCTGTAGCTAAACGATGCCTTGGAATCTTATTTGGAATAGTTTTGTTCATTGATAAACTACTGTATAACTAGTATAACCAATTGTTTATCGGTTTCGTCATATTCTTGCCTTGGCTATTGCGTTGTTACATAACGGTCCTAGTTAAAGGATTAGTCAGAATTAGTAACGTTTTAAGTAAGTAACAAGGCTACACAAGGTATTTAATTCATTATCATAATTCATTTCTACTCCCCTTAAATTACGCACGAGATTGTGTAGGAGTCTTATACTATTGATTTTTAGTGAATTTCCTATGGAAAGTGAACTATTAGCATGACCCGCACGGTGAAACTTAAGCCCGGGACCGCCATAGAAGTTCCTAACGTGACCCCCTGAACACGTTTTGGGGGGTCGTTCAAAATTGTATATATATATATATATATATATATATATAGAGAGAGAGAGAGAGAGAGAGAGAGAGAGAGAGATAGAGAGAGAGACATATATATATATGTGTGTTTGCACTCTAGCGTTCGCATTTTTTGTCCGATTAACTTCAAATTTGGTAGGGACGATCCTTTCTGAAATCAGTTGGACAAGTTCGTTGGGCAAAAGAATCGTAAAACTCCAAACCCCTTTTTTGGGGGTTAATTTTCCAAATTTCGAGTTTTTAGGCCCAAAAAGGGTCTAAAAAGCCCCAAATGTATGTAAAGATGGGAATTAGTGAGACGAAAGTTTTAAGCCCTCTTTCGTCATTCTAGCATAAATATTTACCGAGTTATTAAAGAAAATGTGTTTCGACTAAACACAGTACGTTGTCTTAATGGGGGTTTTACACTAGAAAAGCCTGCTACTCCTTTGTTAGAGTACTTTTATCATCCCCAGCAACCTCACGCCTACTTTCAAGCCTGACTGGACCTTCTCCTAACATTATAATGCGCAAAATTGTATTCCCAGCTTTGCAGATAAATGAAACCAGGAGCATCAGAACAGCCAAAAAAATAATGTTTTCAGATTTCAATAAAAATTTGAATACAAGTATGTTTTTACACTAGTTTTAAGATTTAAAAGTTTTTATGTGGAAATTCACTTCTCTCACGTCAGCGTGCTGCGTGCGAACTCGTTTTGCTATTGCTATTTTTAGTGAATTTCCTATGGAAAGTGAACTATTAGCATGACCCGCACGGCGAGACTTAAGCCCGGGACCACCATAGAAGTTCCTAACGTGACCCCCTGAACACGTTTTGGGGGGTCGTTCAAAATTGTATATATATATATATATATGTATATATATATATACATATATATATATATATATATATATATATGTGTGTGTGTGTGTGTGTGTGTATGCACTCTAGCGGTCGCATTTTTTGTCCGATTAACTTCAAATTTGGTAGGGACGTTCCTTTCTATAATCAGTTGGACAAGTTCGTTGGGAAAAACAATCGGAAAACTCTAAACCCCTTTTTTTGGGAATTAATCTTTCAAATTTTGAGTTTTTGTGCCCAAAAAGGGTTATAAAAGCCCCCGATGTAAAATTAATGTATGTAATAAGATGTATATTAGTTATGCGAATGTTTTAAGCCCTCTCTCGTCATTCTAGTACCATTATTTACAGAGTTATTAAGGAAAATGTATCGACTAAACACACGTTGTCTTATGGGGGTTTTACATTATAAAAACCTGTTATTCATTTTTTGGCTTACTTTTATCGTCCCCAGCCACCTCACGCCTACTTTCAAGCCTGACTGGACCCTCTCCTAATCTTGTAATGCGCAAAATTGTATTCCCAGCATTGCAGGTAAATGAAACCAGGAGCATCAGAACAGCCAAAAAATCAATGTTTTCAGATTTCAAAAAAAATTGGAATAACTGTTTGTATTTACACTGATTTTGAGTTTTAAAAGTTTTTTATGTGGAAATTCATTTCCCTCACGTCAGCGTGCTGCGTTCGAACTCGTTTTATAATTCTTACAACATAGAAAAATACTTGATTTTACAACATAACATACATGCAGAGCAATGTTTAGACACACCAGAGAGTGTTGGTCAATGTATTCTGGAGCACGCCGTGATCTGCCTGGCAACTCGGGCTTAGTGGAGATAGCGAGGCGTCAGCTGGCCGAGTGAGTTATAGAACATATCAATATAATATTTGCAGAATTATTTTAGTAAGTTAGCCGTTACGTCGTATAATAATTTTTACTAACTGCATGACAAAAATCTAAAATTATTGTATTACTGATTCGATATATTTTTCAAATATCTCTCTATGTAGTCACAACCACCTCAACTAGACTAAATTAGTAAATATAATTATTCACAACTAAAAAATAACACGATTAGTTTATAACATTAGTATAGTTAATTTTACTTTTTAAAATATGCATGAGAAGTCAAACCTTTAATTAGTTCTATCATTATAACATCAACCTTTGTGGAGTCTGTATGCTTTAACAGTTGTTTTTCATGCATCCGTTAGGACATTACGCACGAAGTTGGACTATTCATGAGAATATTACCATAGCAAAAGCTATCACCTGTTAATTCCGCATATCAGTTGTATTCTCTGTTCGTATTTATATAGTATACCCTTCACTTACACCCACCCCCTTCCTTAATAAATCCTTTTCGTGTATCGGAAGCTGCATTACTTCAATTTTACCTTTGAAATCATTTAAAACTGAGGACATTTCAAAGCGAATGTCATCAATTCACTAGATCAAATGGTAATAATTAGTAGAGAAGAACTGGCGGTTTAACCCCACAATCGGCGCTTTTTTCCCATGTTATTCTTATGGGGATCAGTTTTTGCACCGACGCCCGATCCCGCCTTACACAAGTTTCCTTGTTAGCCTATACTAATGTCCAACCCTTGCCTATATTAAATATATTTTCCCAATCCCCATCCCTCCTCTATATTTTTTTAAAATTAATTTTCAAATTCAGGCTTAAAAACTATCTTTAGTGTTTATGGTCTGATTTGTCTGCAATTTGGATATGTTATTGTCCTAGGCAAGTGTTTTAATAAATTCCACTTACATTTCCCAAATTCACTATAACGATCAAATTAAAAAATATTTTTTTGAAAAATACTATAGTGCCAATTGCCACCTTCTTTATTAACTGTCCGATTTGTCTTCAATTTGGATGTGTTATTGTCCTAGGCAAGTGGTTTAATAAATTCCACATACATATCCCAAATTCACTATTACGGTCAAATTAAAAAATATTTTTGAAAAATACTGCCAATTGCCAACTTCTTTATTTACTGCCCGATTTATTTAAAATTTGGATATGCTATTGACCTAGGCAAGTGTTTTAATAAATTCCACTTACATATCCCAAATTCACTATTACGGTCAAATTAAAAAATATTTTTGAAAAATACTGCCAATTGCCAACTTCTTTATTTACTGTCCGATTTGTTTAAAATTTAGATATGTTATTGTTCTAGGCAAGTGTTTTAATAAATTCCACTTACATTTCCCAAATTCACTATTACGGTCAAATTAAAAAATATTTTTGAAAAATACTGCCAATTGCCAACTTCTTTATTTACTGTCCGATTTGTTTAAAATTTAGATATGTTATTGTTATAGGCAAGTGTTTTAATAAATTAGCCTTACATTTCCCAAATTCACTATTACAGTCAAATTAAAAAATATTTTTGAAAAATACTGCCAATTGCCAACTTCTTTATTTACTGTCCGATTTGTTTAAAATTTGGATATGTTATTGTTGTAGGCTAGTGTATATGCACCATCCACATTTTACAAATATTGCGGTTAAATTTTAAAAAATTTGGAAAAATACTGCCAATTGGCAACTTCTTTATTTATGGTCTGATTTGTTTAAAATTTATATATGTCATTATTCTAGGCTAGTGTATATGTACCATCCACATTTGACAAATTAACTATAATGGTCAAATTTAAAAAATATTTTGAAAAATATACTAACAATTTCAAACTTCTTTATTTACTGTCTGATTTATTTTCGGATATGTTATAGCTCTTATATAGGTAACAAGACCACACTACCACACGTTCCACTACCCCCTATAATACAGTATTTTGTCTTTTTTGTTTGTTTATTTTGCTGTAATCCCAAAACTGACTTTGCTGTTTATTGTCCGATTTGCCTACACTTTGGATATTGTCCTAAGCATTTATTGTCTGATTTATTTTTGGATATGTTATAGCCCCCAACTATTATATCTAAAATTACAATATTATTTCCACCTATAATACAGTTGATGTGTTGTTTGTTTTGCCGCAACCTAAAAACTAACATTGGTATTTGTGTTTTTACAAAACTATATTTTGTAAATTACTACCAATAACTCCTTTATTTACTTTTCAACTTGTTATATCCCCTTATATCTAAATTTACCGTATATTATTTACCTTTTAGTGCTGTTTTGTCGTAACCAAACTTTGGATATGACTGCAATATATTACTGGCCATTGCATAAGTAAATACCCCATTTCCAAATTCACTATTACGGTTGGATTAAAAAAAATAAATACAAGCTTATTATATACATCCAGCTGATAAGTAATATATATCTACAAAATATTTATGGTCAGAACTGCCTAAATTTTGGATATGTTTTAAGCCAATGCGATAGCAAAAAATAAATTTTTAAAACCCAAAACAACTAAACACAAAACACTAATCTTTCTTTGTGTTTGTTTGGAGTAGTCTTTATTTTATCCAACTTAATTTTAATTTTGTAGTTAAAATCAAACTTCCCACATTCTAGCTCCCTTTCCAGCCAGTGGTTGGAGACATAAAGGTTACGAATATTTTCAAACTGTACAATATATCTTTTTCTACCCCTATGTTGGACTTGTTTAATAGCGCTTATTAATAATTCCGCACCATATTCCAAATCCTCCAGTCTACTACATTCTTTAAATTTAACATTGCCTTTAATATCTTGCATCTCTATGTCTTCTTGTCCAACATCATCCCACTCATTGTTACGGAAACTTAGGTTTTCTATTTTTGGAAAGGAATTGCCATAAAATGTTGCGGTTCCGTTAGTGTTAAAGCTTGCAAGTGGCTCGTTGGTAGGTAGATAAATAATGTCCAAATCACCACTGTATGGCAACACGCTATAAGCTTGCCTATTCTTATTTATCTCTATAAATACAGTTTTACAGACACCTTTAACATAGTATACACCCCTCCGTCCATCCTTTTCTGCCAACACTCCCACAAACTTGTTGTTTACTACAAACGCATACACCATATAATGTCCATAATGCTCTAGATCCTCCCAACGTCGCAGGAAGTAATCTTTTAATTTATCCTCTCTTTCCCTTCTTTCTTGTTCTTTAGCCAACTGTGCTTTGTATTCCTCTGCAACAGTATTTTCCACATATTCCAATTTACGCTTATTACTGTCAATGTCTTCTAATTCCAATTGCCTCTTTTTGGAACAACTCTCTAAGAAAGGCTTGGAAAGTGGCTCTATTTCTTTAATAGTGTATGGGTACAGTTTATTGGTCCGGCTTCTTAAAACGTAGGGAGTAAGGTTAGGACTTTCCACTAAGCCTAATTCTTCTAAATTGATGTGTTTAGGTATAGTGGAGAAAGGTGTATTTGATTTTGTAAAACATGTGCCCCCAGATTTGATGTAACACTTATGCTTTACACTTATGGCATCAGGAAACTCCTCTATTACCTCTACATAGTTAGTTGGTAAACAGTTAAAGCTAAATGCAGATAGAGCATACTTTATTAACTTTTCCCTTTGTGTACTATCTTTTGGCAGTTTTAGTTGTACTCCAGTTATCTTCTTCGTATTACTATTACCCCAATATGCGTATTGTAATAAATCATTAAACACTAAACAACAACTGTTTTGTAATTGATTGGCAACTTTCACCCACATCTTATGCAGAGGTACAGCATAGAATGGAGCATTTTGAAAGTACCGTTTGTTGTCTTCTATTAGACTTAAACAATCTCTTAAAGGTTCAAACCCTTTACCAAAACCTCTACAATAGTTATAGATTGTTGCCTCTAACCTTGTTATTCCATTCTCTCTAGCTAGTTTAGACGAGAACGTTTCTTTTAGTCTCGCATCTGGACAGTTTACAAAGTTTATTATATGGTTTCCTATACTTTTAATTACTCCAGGGCTTGTAATCTGGCATATAAATTTATTATATATTTTTACCCTGCTATTTACATTAAACCATGTTAAACAGTCTTTACTAACATTATCTACAATAACATTATATCCATTCTTGTACGCCCCTTGGTAGCAAAAGTTAAAGTTTTCTGTAAGATATTGGCACATTTCCTCTTTATTAAATATTCCAGCCAAATCTAGTGTTATATCGAAATCCATAAGATAGTACATTTCTTTTTCCAGATCTTGCAGTATCTTTGGAAGATCTTCCAACAAATCCTTAATTTTAACATTTGCAAGCTCTATTTTATAGGGAATTGCTATAGGATCATCATACTTTTGTTTAATTTGGTCAATATCTTTCTTTATTATTTGTAACACTACCTCGCTTTGGACCCCAGAGGACCTCTCCAAGGAGAATGGTAGTTTGGCCACAACACCATGTCGAGCTAAAGAGAACTTTTTAAATATTCCTCGTAAGTAGCTATTAAACGAGCCACATATTTCCTTCTTAACTTTAAATTTATTCCAAACGTCCCCATCACAATCCGTAACATTGGTTATCTTAACTAACATTATGTTATCACAAAACGCATCCATTATAGATGTTAAGTTATTTAATTTTGGTTCGCCCTCGCAATAGTTTATATTACCTATGTCTGTAAGAAGGTTATTATTACGTAGATTTTCTAATAAAAACCATATACCGAATCTTTCATTAGTAGGTTTAATACAATTTCCCAATAAATGGCTAACAGAGTACATTTCTTTTATACAAAAAAAGTAGCGGAAACATGTAAAAGGACAGATATAATTACACTATAGGCATATAGAGGTTGTAAATATATGGATATTGTATATAAACATAGGCGAGCGGTAAGTGTAACATGTAAGTGGACACCCACATGCAAATATGGAATACCCACTATTAATATAATTCAAAATTCGACTAAATAAGTTTATAGTCTCAATATAATTAACATATTAACTAACGGTGCCATCCCGCATTAGTACCCAAGTAGGGGGCAATGGCCGATTCAGAACCAGCACAGGCGCGGTGAGGAGCAAGTGAGGAGCAAGTGAGGAGCCCCCCCCCCCCCCCCCCGGTGACGTCAGCCCCCCCCCGGTGACGTCAGCCCCCCCCCCGGTGACGTCAGCCCCCCCCGGTGACGTCAGCCCCCCCCCGGCCGCCAACGGCACTTTTCGTGATGACCTTGAACATGAGGAAAAACTTTCGAAAATTAATAACTAACCTATTTATCCACCGATTCCCACGGGACTTTTTCCAGAGTGTAGGCCTATCCCCAAGGAAGCGAATGACGTAAGAACCCCATAGATCCACCATTAAACAAGGCCGCTATTAATTTAAAACCGCGTTTTCCTTATGGGATCTCAGCTGTTTACTAACCGATTTTGACGAAACCTCACTACATGTCGGGCCGTGACCTAAGAAAACCATCGCTTAAAGAAAATTGAAAATCCACCGTTAAACGGGCCCGCTATTAATTTTTGAACGCAATTTTCCTTATGGGATCTCGGCTGTTTGCCAACCGAATTTGATGTGACTTCGTTACACGTTGTATGCCGGCTTGACTAAACCAACCTGCAAGCGGCTCCGCGATGTCATGTGTCGAGGCGCGTGCTAGGGCCTACGTGACTGTCCCAGCCTGTTTACTCATTAGCGGCTTTCAAGACCCCTCCGTTCTAGAAGGTTCCGGCAAGTGCGTTGCATGAGGCCTCCTCCTGACTGGAGTGCTATGTATGAGCATGTCACGTGTCGAGGCGCGTGCCAGGGCCTACGTGACTGTCCCAGCCTGTTTACTCATCAGCGGTTCCGGGAACTGTGTACCGCTTACATTCCACTGCGAAGCTCCTCCGGAGTGTGATGGAAAGTTCCACGGCGTCATCAACCGGTCTATTTAAGCGCGCTACTTTCCCAAGCTACTTCAGTATCTAGTGGCAACTCGTCCTGTGAGGAGCTAGGTGTTTTCGCTACGAGTATTTGTGTGACTGTGCAGAGCCTTGTCTTTGGATATCTTAAAATGTAAGTAACATGTAATTTACTTTTTCATCAACCAGTTTTCGATGCCCTAAAACCTAATTAGTTAACATTAATATTTCATCTTTTACATATCCCAGTACACGGGGTCTTGTCGTTTCCTTTCAGATGGAGATGAGTGGAATTGTAATGACCTTGAAACAGTCGTGTTTTATAACGATTAAAATTAATAAGCCGAACCTAAAAAGCAAAATAGATTCACTACCACTCTTTTTTATTTTAAAAAGTTTGAGCAAAATAAAAGTAGTTTTTTTTGTTTTGTTTTTACTTTCCAATCGAAATGTTGATGGCAACTGCGCCTTTGTGACGGATGGAGAGTACAGATACCCGATGTTGCAGATGGCTGTTCATCTGTGTGAGGTTTGCGGGCGCAGTTTCGGGGTTGCAAGAAATCTGACCCGCCACATAGCATCTGCCCACAACGATCGCCATTACGATTGTCACGTCTGCGGCAGACGCTTCGGGCGAAGCGACAACTTGCGACGCCACCTCGCTGCAGTTCATCCTCCCACTCCTCACGACCAAGCGCCAGGTACAGTTTTAGTTTAAATAAGAAGCCGCCAGTAGATTTATTAAGTATGCTGTTTCCTGGTGTCCTCACCCATGACGTCACGACAAGCCCGTGGACTTTGATAACTAATGACTTGTTTTTATGAGAGAGTAAACGGCCCTGACTGGGTAAACTGACAATTAAGACGAGAAAACAGACTCGAGAGGTAAACAAGAGGTTGCCAGCCCTCTGCATGTTCCTCACCGCCATCTCCTCATCCTTGTATTTAACAGGTTTGGGTAACTGGCGATTGAGATGAGGAAACAGACTCTAGGGGAAAACAAGAGGTCACCAGTCCACTGTATAGTTCCTCATCCTTGTGTTTATAGGGTAACTAATAGGACTTGTTTTCCTGTTCGCAGGCCGTCTGTGCCCGTTGTGCTCCGTCGCCCTGGCGGGTCCCGAGGATCTTCGCCACCATATGGAAGCGGTCCACGGTGCGAGCCCGTCTGCTTCAACTTCCTCCTCCTCCTCCGCAACGCCACCCTTCAGAGACCCACGGCCCGAGTGCGACGCGTGCGGGCGGCGATTCTCCCGCGGGGACCTGCTCCGGCGTCACGTGCAGCTGGTGCACGCCAACGAGGTCCGCTGTCCCGATTGCGGCGCCCTCTTCCGCAGGGCAGCGTACCTCCAGCGGCACATGGAGAGCGTCCACCGCGGCATGAGGTTCGCGTGCGCCTACTGCGACCGAGGCTTCACCCGGCGCTACAACCGGGACCAGCACGAGGCCCACAACTGCCCCATCGTGAGGAACCTCGTTGTGGACGAGATGCCGCACCTGCCCACTCTGTCACCCGAGCCCCGACCCAGCTCCGAGCCTCAGCCCGGACCCAGCCACGAGCCTCAGCCCGGACCAAGCACGGCACCCGACGGGATGGTGGGTGGTGGCGGACCACACACGTTCCGCCCCATCCAACGGGCGTTCCGCGGTCGCCTCCTGACCTTCGGCCTGTCCCGACCCATGGAGGACTTCTTGGCCGAGGAGGACGCGCTGGTGCTGCTGTTCGACAGCGTCCTGGAACTGCTGGCCGACGTCAGGACCCGACACCCGAACATCAAGGTGAACATGTTCCTGGAGTGTGAATTCGCCAACGTTCACGGGGCCACCTGTCTGCGAGCCTTCAAGACGAAGAACGTGCCTCTCACCGCCGCGTCCAACTTGGAGGACTTCCTGTCGGCGTCCTTCCACAAGCTGGAGGAAGAGAAGGAGCAGTGCCTGCTAGTGGGCAGCGGGTGGAGCTATCTCCGGATACGCGACCTGGAGATCCGCGTCAACCTCTACACCCCGTTGGAAGAACGCGGAGCCCGGTTCGTCCAGCTTCCCAGGACCATCTGCGACACGCACGCCGTTATCAACGTACAAAACGTCGATGACATGTGCTTCGCGTATGCCGTCCTGGCCAAGTTCGTCGCGCAACACCCGGAGAGGCCCGCATCGTACACACCGGACGTCATGGCACGCTACGACTGGGTCGGCCTACGCTTCCCCGTGGCCGTGAAGGATATTAAAGTCTTCGAGAGGAGGAACCCCATCAGCGTTAACGTGTACGGGATCGAGCGCGCCATGGTGGGGAGACGCCCTGACGGATCGCCAAAGTTCCAGGACCGCCTACAGTCACTACACCTACATCACGAACGTCAGCAGGCTGGTGCGATCCCAGCTGACGTCTCACGGTCACACCATCCACGTGTGTAAGCGATGTTTCGCTTACTTCGACAACCGGCCTGACAAGCTGCAACTGTCTGGTGCCGAGCGTCTGGAGGAGCACATGCGATACTGCACCGACAAGGCTCCCCTTCGCCTGGACTTGTCGAAGAAGCAGCAGATCCGCTTCACCCACCCTGAGTACACTAGGCGGGAGAGGTTCTGCATCTACGCGGACTTTGAGTGTGCTCTGCAGCCCGTCGCTGTTGACCCGGCGGAAGCGCCGCCCGGCACGAGGCCCCTGCAACTGCACGTCCCATACGCCTTCGCCTACCAGATCGTGGACTCGCTCGGCCTGGAGGAGTTTGAGCCCCGCGTCTACTTCGGGGCTGACGCGTCCAAGGTCTTCATGGAGAGGCTCAAGATGGACGTGCTGGCGCTGTGGGAGTTCCTATTCAGCATGAGAGCTCTGTACCCTTCTCTGACCCGGCAGGAGATGGACGAGTACCTGGTGGCGACTCACTGCTACCTCTGCGGGAAGGAGTTCACGGACCAGGACGTCAAGGTGCGGGACCACAATCACGCCCCGCCCTACGAGTTCCGAGGAGCCACCCACCGCTCGTGCAACCTCAGGTACCGGGAGCAGCGACACATCAACTGCTACTTCCACAACCTGTCCAACTACGACGCCCACTTCGTAGTGCGCGAGCTAGCCATCGACCCCGGCGACGTGGACGTGTTGGCCCACACGGAGGAGCGGTACATCGCTTTTACCAAGCGATTCCACTTTGGTCAGCCCGGGGACAACCAACGACAGAGCAGTTTCGCGGTGCGCTTCCTGGTCACCTACAGGTTCTTGTCCATGAGCCTGGCCAACCTGGCGGCGGGACTTCCCACGGACAGGATGCGCGAGACGAGGAAGCGCTTCCCCGACGACCGGCTGTTCGACCTGGTGCGTAGGAAGGGCGTGTTCCCCTACGACTTCGTTACGTCCTACGACACGTTGTACAGGACCAGGGAGTTGCCGCCCAAGGAGGCGTTCAGGAACTCCATGACCCTGGAGGACATCAAGGACGAGGAGTACGAGCACGCCCTCAACGTGTGGCGAGCCTTCGAGTGTCGGCACCTCAAGGACTATGCCGACAAGTACCTGCGGTGCGACATCGCCCTGCTCACCGATGTCTTTGAGCAGTTCCGCGACACCTCGCTGGCAGAGTACGGGCTGGACCCCGCCCACTATTACACCCTACCGTCCTACGCCTGGGACGTAATGCTCAAGACCTGCGGTGTGGAGCTGGACACGCTGCAGGACTTCGACATGTACCTGTTCGTGGAGCAGGGGATCCGGGGAGGCATCTCTCAGGCCATCACCCGCTACGCCAAGGCCAACCACGACAGGTGCCCGGACTACCGCCCGGACGAGCCCACGCGCTTCCTCCTGTACCTGGACGCAAACAACCTGTACGGCTGGGCCATGTCCCAGTGCCTGCCGACCGGAGACTTCGAGTGGCTCAGCCGTGAGGAAATACAGGCGTTGGACATTGCGGCGCTGGACGCAGAGGCTGATCGAGGCTACATCTTGGAGGTGGACCTCCACTACCCCGCGCGCCTACACGACCTGGACAAGGACCTTCCCTACTGCTGCGAGACGAAGCGCCCGCCGATAGGGAAGTTCCCCAAACTGTTGACGACCCTGGATGACAAGACGCACTACATCTGTCACTACAGGGTCTTGCAGCAGGCGCTGCAAAACGGATTGGAGCTGGTCGCGGTGCATCGGGCGATCTCCTTTCGCCAGTCGCGGTGGTTGGAACCGTACATCCTGATGAACGCGGAGCTGCGGAAGAAGGCCAAAACGAAGTTTGAACAGGACTTCTTCAAGCTCATGAACAACGCGGTCTTTGGCAAGACCATCGAGAATGTACGGAAGCGCCTCAACATGAAGCTGGTGTGCACCCCGGAGAAGTTTTCCAAGTACGTCGCCAGATCCAACTTCCTGGACCGGACGTACTACACGGAGGACGTGGCCCTGGTGCATCTGTCCAAGGTCAACATCGTGTTGGAAAAGCCCGTCTACGTAGGCATGTCAGTCCTGGAGCTGAGCAAGTGGCTCATGTACGAGTTCCTGCGCAAGATGAAGGAGCGCTACGGTGACCGCCTCACCGTGGACTACATGGACACGGACAGCTTCGTCTTTGACATCGTGTCCCAGGACGTCTACGCAGAGATGAAGGAACACCTGGACGACTTCGACACCAGCGGCTATCCGAGGTCTCACCCCTGCTACAACCCCGTCAACGCCAAGGTCATCGGAAAGTTTAAGGACGAGTGTAACGGCCTGTCCTTATATGAGTACCTCGGCCTGCGGTCCAAGCTGTACTTCATGGACATCGAGGACGCGGCGACAGGCGGCAGCAAGGCTCTCAAGCGAGCCAAGGGGGTGGCGAAGGGCGTTGTCAAGAACGTCCTCACCCCCGACGACTACAGAGAGTGCCTGTTTGACGGGGTCCGGAAACACACCACCAACGTCCGGTTCCAGTCCCACTTGCACCGGGTCTACACCGTGGAAGTGGACAAGCTGAGCCTCAGCCCGACCGACGACAAGCGGTGCGTCCTCCCCGACGGCGTCCACACTCTGCCGTGGGGACACAAGGACGTCCCGCCGCTACCGCCAGCCAGGAGAGGAGGAGATCGACCGCAGCGGATGGAGGTGGACGGTGAGGAGGAGGAGGGACAGCGCCAGGACGAAGACGAGGAAGAAGAGGAATTCCCCGTCTAGTTGTATATATTAGTTATAAGAGAAAAAATTGTAAATAGTATTTGTAAGAAAATATAATAGCTTTATGTACAGCATGAACCCGAGTTGTTTATTTCCTCCCTTTGCTCACTCAAAAGTCACAAGCCGTTAGGCTCGGAAAGGCGTTATGGGCCGTTTGGCCCGAGCCGTGCAGCTTAAAAAGCCCCGCCAACCGGGAGCGATTGGCGGCGCGTGTCGGGGATGGCCCTGAAGGAGTTGCCCAGGAAGGAGTTGCTAAGTGGTTTGCTGACGCTCAAGGTTGCACCCTCGAATTACTCAGCGGTTTGCTGATGTCCGAGGGGTCTCGTGACGCGCCCTCTTTGGCGGCCTTCACTGCCGCTTGGCGGGGGCTCAGCCAGTGACACGCGCCGCTGGTATATAAACCTGAGGTCCAGCCCCGCTGCCTCAGTTTTGCTAATTTTTTAAATTTAGTAAGGAGAAAGGAGAAATGAAAAACACAAGCTTTATCATTATGAGGCATGTATTGTACAGTAATAAGGTTACATACACATACTACAAAAACCTTACAAACTAGTTTTAAGCGAATATGGAGTGGAAGAGCCTGCGGACCAGAGTGTCGTTGGCGGCGGGAGCGGCAGGGTCGAAGAACTGGACGTAGTCGCTGAGTGACGTGCGGAGAACAGCCCGGCAGTACAGGTAAGTGAGGCAGTAGTAGCCGCAAACTGAAGTATCGTAGCCCTGGAGTCGATACCTGTTGTAGACATAGTGGCGGTGATGAGGATTGCGCCTCAGGAACATTTGAAAGTCGGCCTGGTATGGCGGCCTTCCGTAGCTGTCCAGGTACTCGAGTCTGTCCTCTTCCGAGCAGTAAAACGCCACCCAGTGTTCGCCTCCCTCGGTGTGTGCTACCGTGTTGGACACGATGGCGGTGAGAGGCTTGACCGGCACGTCCGGTAGTTGGTCAGAGGCGTAGACCGCAACGTTCCTCAGTCCGGGGATCCTCACCAGGCATTCTCTGATCTGGACGGTATTCATCGTGGGCGGAAGCAGCACAGGCAGCTCGAGGTGGACGAGTCCAGTGTGTCGTTAGTCACGAGCCAGTCCCGCAATACTATGCAGTTATGAAGGGCGCAACGGTTGTGGGAGCTCTTATGGTGGCGACAGCGCAGGGTCCGGTAGGTGGGCGGACCGTTGAGCGACCCGCAGCACAGAGCCTCCATGTCCTGAGCGGTGGTGGCGGCGGGCTCGGTTATGAGGTGGCGTTGTACAAAGTCCCTCTTCTGCGAGCCTTTGACGTAGACCAGGGGGCGGTGGATGAGGCAGGAGCGCAGCTTGTCCAGCAGGGCGACGTACGCGATGTCCCCCTGGTCCCACTCCAAGCCGTGGCAGTGGCGAGTGACCCAGACGCTCTCGCGCTGTTTCTCGGAAGTCAGGAGGTCCTTACTGAAGGGCGGGCGGGCGATGTGATGTAGGAGCAGCGTGCCGGTAGTCACGTCCACCACGCAAACCTCTTTCAGTAGAAAGTCATTATCACTGTCTTTAAAACACTGCATATCCATCACCACGCTTCCGTGATGACAGCGCGCTGGCGGCGGCTCGTTGTAGATCGGTGGCGGCACGTCCATCCTGTACGGCTGACTGAACTCGACTGAGCGCTGGCGGGAGCGCGCCTAGCGGGTTAACCTTGGGTGCGCGCGCCGCCATCACCTAACGGTCCGCGCGCGGTGACCTTGAGCGCGCGGCAACTCGTTTACCCGCCAAAACCTAACGGTCCGCGCGCGGTGACCTTGAGCGCGCGGCAACTCGTTTACCCGCCAAAGTCGACTGTGAGGTTGTGATGACGGTCCACCTCCACGACGTTGTCCAACTCGGCGTACACTATGCAGTTGAACGCCTCTGCCAAGGCTTCGGAGAACCCAATCTCTATGCGCAGGTTACCGTTGCGCACCAGGTTCCAGTGGCTGGATTGAGAGGCCGCCATATCGGGTGTCAGATCAAACGCCATCAGGCAGTATCCGTAGGGGTATTCGTTGCGACTGACTTCGTTACCACAGTCTGAGAAATTGATGCCGGTGCCAGTGTACAGCGTGTGGTAGGCGAGCACGCACAACTCCTGACCGAACGTGTAATCCGGTTGAAGCGGCTTACATGGCACTTGCTCACCATCTATGTACAGCGCGAAGAAGTTCACGTGGCTGTGGGTGAAGTTGAACGGGTTCTTCTTGTAGTCCCCGTCGAACGCCTGATTGCTGACCAGGCCAACTATAACGCGTTTCGGCAGTTGACCCAGAAACACACTGTCCAGAGTCTTGCTGCTGATACCGGAGGGTAGCGTGAAGGATTTGACTTCCACGCGTGTAATGGGATATTTGGCTGTACCCGACTCCAGCGTCCTGCTGTGAGCCAACAGCACGCTCGGGTTGATCTTACAGCGGCGCATAAACAGGTTGACTTCGGCGATGTCCACTTTGTAGTCTGTCACGGTTTTGGACATGATGGAGAATGAGTTCTTTGACCTGATCAGACGAAAGCGCATCTCCACGCCGTTTAACATGAACTTCTCCTGGTTGCACAGGTCGATGTGCAGATGTCCGACCATGTCCGCGTCCCGGCTGCCCTTGACAAACTCCCTCCGGTTCTTGAGCCCGGCATTATCCTCCTCAGTATTGTCCATGTACCCAGCATAGTCCTCGTAGAACAACTCCGCGGTGAGGTGCGATGTCTTGGCATCACCGCCATAGGACAACAGGTTCTCCAGGTAGGCGCGATAGGCGTACGTGTTGTTCTGAGGAGACACCAGTTTGTTGTTCAGGTACAGGTCCACTTGACTGAACAGCGAGTGCAGCCAGTTGTTAATCGGACCCATCTCTTTTATCACTTGATCACCCGTTACAGCGCCTCCGTTAGCCGTTCTAATGGTAGCCTTCACATGCAGTAGCGTCTGTGACAGATCCGTGTACTCGTCCCCGTGACCCGGAACTATGAACTCCACGGGCGAGTCGTCTGTCAGGGAGGAGATGGGCTTGTACTGCACCCATTTACCGCTCTCTATACTGGTCTGCGTGGGCGGTAGCGAGAACAGGTCCAACTCGGTCTTGACACACTCGCACGACTTCTGATGTAGAAACGCCATTATCCAAAAATGTCCTTCACGGTACTCTCACTCTTCTTGCTTCTCCTCTTCTTAGCGACACGTTTTGCGGGCTTCCTCTTGGGCGCAGCGCTCTTCTTCCTCGCTCCGAGGAGTTTCGCCAGAGACTGAGGAGTAACCTGCTGTACACGCCTCCTCTTATAGGCGCCACCACCGCTCAGCACGCGATCCAGTTTTTCATCGGCCTTACGTTTCAGCGACCCGGTAAACTCTCTGAGCCGGGTGTTGGCCGCGACTCGGGGGTCGGCTGTGCCCGCTGCCACGTCGCCCAAGAAGCCCACACCGGACCTCAGCGCCTCCTTGCCCAGCGCCGATGCGCCGGATCTGATCAAAGGGACCACTGTACGCATCAGCCCGCCTAGGAAACTGCCGATGCCGTGTCCGCGTTGGAAAGCGGCTCCTCTGAATACGGAGGATACGCCATGGCCCGCCTGCTGGTGGCGGTAATACGCCAGATAGGGATCGCTCGGATTCATTGCCGCTGCCTCTCTTTCCTGAAATGAAGCTTCATGCACGTGGTCCCGAAGTGGAATGGCAAGTGTCGCCCTTGGTTGTCCCTTAAATCGATTTCCACGCTCTCGAATGAGGTTTTAATCACCGGCACGTAGTGCGGGTCTATTATATACACTGTCGTGTTGGCACCGTACGTGTAATTCCTGATGTCGATGTTGAGGATCTTCAGTAGTGGCGCCACAGCGTCACCCACCAGTTGGGGTTCCACCAGGTCGCAATACACGTACATGTGTGATGGCAGACCGGCGAAGAGGTTAGCCGGCCTCACGGACCTGTGACGCTTGACGATATCCGTATCCACCTCGTAGCCAAACTGTAGCGCCAAACTGGGGCTCAGTTTGAGGCTCTGAACGGCTGAAGACGTCGACATCAATTCCACCCTGGAGGACCTCTCGTCATACGAGAAGGTGCACAGGTTACTCTTCATTTGAGGGTGGTTGTTGATTGCGTGCACGAGTTCCTTGGTACTACTGTAATTGCCCGGCTCCACTTTGATTAACAACTTGTCCACCACGGCCAACCCGCCTTTCGAGTCCCTCATTCCCAGCACTAGTTTGATGTAGGTTCCCTCACCGACGGTCAGAAAAGAGAAGGGTTAGTGCGCCTCCGCCAGAGCGACCTCCCACTCGCCGTCTGACAGATCAACGGTCGAGGGTAGATGGGTCGTGTAGTTTGTCACCATGTTGTTGGGATAGTACTTCATTGAACTGTTACTGGGCAACGTCAGGTAAAACTGGTCGTGCCTCGTCATCGCAGCTGTTGCAATTCCGCTGCGGGTACCCACGAGTTGAAGTCCTCTCCGTAACCGGCCCACTTGACTAGGTAGCGCTTACTGGAGCCTCGCCCCTCGTTGTCCAGTATTTTATCTATTTGATGCAGGCGGTCCGGGGCGATCGTCACCTTTTGCATCTTGTGCTCGTAGAAGCGCCCTTCCAGCGGCATCCCGTTCAGGTCGCGCAACACGTACAATGGCAGAGGATGCGACCCGTATACGTGGTCCACCACGAACAGCTCCTTACTCCAATTGGTCTCGTAACCTTTGGCGAACGTACCCTTCTCCTTGGCTATGCGCACCGTGTCGCCCGGCTCGAACCTGGGCTTGTGTCGCCGGATCGCCTTTCCATACATGTGACGCCACACCTTGTACACCGTTTGACCATCGCCGCTGTCCGCGTCCACGGGTCGTAGGCCACCACCCAGGCTCCTGTGCGGGCTGTGGTTGTAGGCGTCCACAAGCCTGTCCAACACGTCCACGTAGCGATACGTGTTTTTGTAGGTCAGGTAGCGCCACATGCGGGTCTTGAGCGTGCGGTTGACTCGCTCCACCACCGCCGCCTTCACGTCAGGGTTCTGCGTGGTGAAGTAGTTGACACCGTGACTCTTGAACACTCTCTTGGTCGCGGCCCCGGTGAACTCCGTCCCCTTGTCGGTCTGTAGGCAGCGAGGAGTCGCCTCAGCGAATATCCTCTCGAACGCTGCAGCCACCTCAGGCCCGCTTTTCCTCTTCAGTGGTACCGCGAACAGCCGCTTACTGAATACGTCTATCACAGTCAGCAGGTAGTTGACTCCGTCGTTGTACAGGCTCAGGCCGCGCATGTCGTTCAGGTCCGCCTGCCACAGCTCCCGGGGCCCGAACACGGCGTAGCGGTTGCGGGGAAACAACTTGCGCGCAGGCTTGTGCAGCGTGTAGGTGTCCTGGGTGCGCAGCCAGTCGGCTACCCGACGTTTCGGTAGGCGCGCGGCTCTGGCCAGGGCGGCCACCCCGCCGAGGGAACCGGGCTGGCTCGGGTCGTAGTACAACTTCTCCATTACGGTGTGAACGGCTCCCAGTTGTCCAATGACGATTCCCGGTCGGGTTCCTCGGTTATTACCCTTCTCCTGGCCGCTGGGGGTCGCGGTCTCAAGCGGTCCAGTATCGGCGTCAACCTCGGTGAGAGGGGTGTCGACGAGGCTGTCGTCGTGTCTCCCCAGGGGCTCGATGCCGAGTCCAGTCCCACGCCTAAGTAACGCAACGCCGTGGGATTGCTCACGTATTCTTTGGGCACGTTCATGTCCTTCAAGGCGGCCATCACTTGATGCCAGCCGGTAGGCAATCGGTCCGCCCTTCGCGCTCTCACTATGCTGTGCGCGATGTCCACTATATTGGAATCGGGGATCTTCACCTTTTCCACGTACACCGCCCCACTGGCGTCCCAGGCGATGGGGCTGCCTTGCCGGGTCATGAATCGCAACAAGTTGCGCGCCACCGACCTGTAGATTTTTGAGAACGATTCCACAATGTCCTCCTCCGCCGAGGCGCTAGACTCGCGCTTCATCTGACTCGGACCTCCCGCCGCTTCCTCCTCCTCCCTCTGCTCACCCTCGATGATTGACAGACCTATGGGTTGACGTTTAGCCGCGGAAAAGTGCAGGAACCGCTGTAACACCTGCTGATATTGTTTCCATTTCTCCGTATCGTCCAGCCGCTTGTCGCTCAATATGCGATGCATCTCAGCGTCCAGGCTGGCTGGCTTATTGGCGCTACCTGCTCCTCCTCTTGGTCCTGGTCCCGGCCCTGGTCCCGGTCCTTCTCGCAATCTCTCGATGAGCTCCTGCGGTACAACCACCATTTTCCTAGCGTACTCCATGTCCGATTAGCTTCTGCGCTAGAACGGGCAGAACAGCGTTCAACAGTAGAGGTAGGAGGATCCCTCCGCCCCGTTGAACGAGGTAGTGTCGCTTCTTGGCCCAGCCCTCGCCGCGTTTCACCAGCCGTCTGAGCGCCTGTTTGTGTTTGCTCAATTTGCGTTTGAGACAGGGGGAAAGCGGTACGTTTCCGCGTAGCACTTTATACGCGCACTCGCACAATGACTTGATGCGACTCTTGTCGCACGCTTTTAACAGGGCCTTGCGTTCTTTGGGCGTAGCGTGTATTAGGGCCCTCAGCAGCGCCGCGTCCTTCTTCACACGGTGTGACATGATGACTGACGCTGGCGCGCGCTCGGCCTATTTATCACTTCTTCTTGGGCAGGTACACGTAGTTCACCGGATCGTCTGGGAAAATGGTTGAACGTACGCGCATCTCTTCAGGCGTGGACTGTTTCAAGTCTATGAGCAGGTAGGCGTGCGGATCACGCGTGGCGTCCGCGTAAGCCTCCTCCACGAATTTGGGGTTTTCCGGGTATACTTGGCGAGCCAAGTGTTTGATCTGAGCGCGATCCCTGGGATTCTTGAAGCACACTATGTAGTGGGCGTTCAGCGATATGTCGCGCTGGCCCCTGCCCTGGTGAAACAGGTTTTGCGTGATGAAGAACACGCTCATGTTGCGGTGGTGCGAGCCCTTGGTGAACAGGTCCGCCACGCCGGAGCCGGCCTCACGCATCATGTCATCGACGATAACCAGGGCGGGCTCGCTACCGTCATAGTCGTCCAGGTCTGGCAGGCCGGCTACGTAGCGCACGGCAGAGTCCGCACGGCTCTTGCCACCGCCGCCACCGCTGCCATAGTGCCAAGTGATGCGGGCGAACCGCGTATCGCACATGCGGTCGGCGTGCTCTATGAAGCGAGCCACGAAGTGCGACTTGCCGCTGCCTGAGGGCCCGGCCACGATGGCGGTGAACGGGTGTTTCCACCTCAAGTCCATGGCGTCTACTGACTGCCATGCACCGCCACCTCGGCTCTTGTAACTAAAGGTTCTTTTTCTTGCTTCTTTTTATTTATTTTTATTTTTTTTTTAATATTGAAGGAAATAAGGGAATAGGAAATACCATTTATTTATACAAATTCCAGGAAAGGAAGTTTGCTGCCAGGAGGGCCGCTCCTCTTTACAAGGCTCGTTCTCGGCCCCACGCCAACGTTGTACTGGGAGATGGCGTTGTCGTCCAGGACCGTGAGGTACCGCCGGGGCATGTAAATCCGGATCGGGTCATCGCCGACGAGACCCTCCAAGGTGGCCATCACTGCCTCACCGTACGGTGTGTCCACCCGCTCGAATGAGCGGATCGGGTACACCGCGTTGTCCCGCAGATCTGCGATGCGAGTGTAACCCGCGGCCTTGCAGCTGTTGAGGGCTGTCTTGAGGTCCATCTTCTGGTCCGTGTTGAGCATGGCGCAGCGGCTGGATGCAGAATGACTGGCTCTCGCCACCGAGTCGCCTTTTATTGGCGGTGACTACGTGCCGACTCGCGCGTATCAACATCATGATGACATAGTTAATCGCTCAATTCCAGGAAGGGTGATGTAATGGAAAGCTTTACTGCGTAAACAAGTGGATTGTTCTAGAAGCGTCTCGGTTATCAACTGCTTAGTGGAAGTTTCCACGCTCAATTCCAGGAAGGCTGACGTAATGGAAAGCTTTACTGCGTAAACAAGTGGATTGTTCTAGAAGCATCTCGGTTATTAACTGCTTAGTGGAATTTTCCACGCTCTCTCGTTTACTGGGTAGCGCGCTTGGAGTGTGCGCTCCTCTTGGTTTTCCCTGAGATGATGCAATCGGTCTTTCGCCAGGTGGGTAGAGGAGTAGCGGTCCTAGTGATCCCGTCGTATCTTGTCTCTCCCGTCTCGCTATTTGCCAACCATAGGTTTTGCAATCTGGATAGCAGGTCCTCTAGACATATGCAGATTTCATCGTTTTGCTCCTCGTCCAAGTACAAGCCGCAACTGAACGTGGGGCGACCTCCTTTGAACACATTCATCTTCAACAGTACATTACCGCTGTTGGTAGGGTTCATCACAGTGTACTGATATCCGCCAGCGGACCAGCACAGTGTCGGGGAATCGATAGGCACTTCCTTCCTCTTTACAGTCCACCCATCGAGCTTTTTCTTCTTTGACGCACATCCCTGCTGAACTGGTGGTGCGTTGGCGTTCTCATCGTTCATTGCGTTCAGCTCCTCTAGGAAGGAGCGGATCGTTTGGTCCACTTCAGCTGCACTGACTCCGTTTCCGTTCATGGTGACGTCTCGAACAACACTGAGGTCACGCGCGCGGCTCTGCCTCGGTTTTATAGCCGAGTCGCGCGCTCCAGCGGACCTTCTAGAAGCTTCCAGAAACGTGAGAGGTGGTCTTTCGCTAACGGGGAGCACTCCAGTCAGGAGGCCTCATGCAACACACTTGTCGGAACCTTCTAGAACGGAGGAGTGTGGGAGTGATGAGGGGTCTGGAAGGCCGCTGATGAGTAAACAGCCCCGGGCAGTCACGTAGGCCCTAGCACGCGCCTCGACACGTGACATCGCGGAGCCGCTTGCAGGTTGGTTTAGTCAAGCCGGCATACAACGTGTAACGAAGTCACATCAAATTCGGTTGGCAAACAGCCGAGATCCCATAAGGAAAACGCGTTCAAAAATTAATAGTGGGCCCGTTTAACGGTGGATTTTCAATTTTCTTTAAGCGATGGTTTTCTTAGGTCACGGCCCGACATGTGGTGAGGTTTCGTCAAAATCGGTTGGTAAACAGCTGAGATCCCATAAGGAAAACGCGGTTTTAAATTAATAGCGGCCTTGTTTAATGGTAGATCTATGGGGTTCTTACATCATTCGCTTCCTTGGGGATAGGCCTACACTCTGGAAAAAGTCTCGTGGGAATCGGTGGATAAATAGGTTAGTTATTAATTTTCAAAAGTTTTTTCCTCATGTTCAAGGTCATCACGAAAAGTGCCGTTGGCGGCCGGGGGGGGGCTGACGTCACCGGGGGGGGCTGACGTCACCGGGGGGGGCTGACGTCACCGGGGGGGCTGACGTCACCGGGGGGGGCTCCTCACCTGCGTGCTGCTGCCGGCCAGGGGGGGGGGCTCCTCACCTGCGTGCTGCTGCCGGCCGGGAGGGGGGCTCCTCACTTGCTCCTCACTTGCTCCTCACTTGCTCCTCACCGCGCCTGTGCTGGTTCTGAATCGGCCATTGCCCCCTACTTACCCAAATTGTCGAAATTCTATAATTCTATTCTTAGTCCAGTAGTAAGGCCGCGCGCTTTGGGTCTAACATAGGGCCTTATGGAGAATAGAATAACACGGACTCTTATGGAGAATAGATTAACGTGGACTCTTATGGAGAATAGAATAACATGGGCTCTTATGAGGAATGGAATTATGGTGTAATAACTACCCTCTGTCTTTCTTTTACTACCCTCTGTCTTTCTTTTGCTACCCTCTGTGGTTAATTATTTATCTTTTTCATCCCCTGTGGTTAATTATATACCATTTTTGGTAATTGTTTAACCCTTGCGTCCTTCACTTCCTTCTGTGTATCTAACTACAGATCCTGTCTCTCAGCGTACTGTAGCTGGCGGGTGTAACGTGAACATTTTTAAGTAAACTGATGGGTTGAAATGTTAATTCGTGTCCTTCTGTTGTTAATCATCTAGCCTTCTGTGGTAATTATTTAGCCCTCGTATCCTTCTGCTGTTAATCATCTAGCATTCTGTGGTAATTATTTGAACTACGTTTCCTTCTACATATTTATTTTTTAACCCCAGTGCCCTTCTATACATCTAACCTCCACATCCTTCTGCGTATCTAATCTCACTTCCTTCTGCGTATCTAACCACAACATCCGCAACAAGTCTCTGTCAGCAAACTCGTTGTAACCTGTGGGCTCTGTGATTTGTTACAATAAAGATGTATTTTATTGGCCGTAATTAGGCGTCCTGCGCTCTGATTGGTCCAGACGTTTCTCCACCACCCCCACCACCCCCAATTACCGCTATTTTCTCTCTCTCTTTGCTCTCAGCTTTCATTACGATCAGACGTGTCCCTGTGTTGCTCCGTTTGCTGCGTTTTGCAAAGATAACCTCACTTTTCCTAACCTCAATCTTAAGTGTTCCCACGCGAGTGTTTTGTTCGTGTTTGACTTTTCTGTGTTAAGTACGTTGTATGACATGCTAGCGTACAGTAACTTCACCGTCTCTATTTTACTGGGTAGTGTTGTGTTGACTAACATAACCTCACCTCCAGTAACCTTCGAGAGTTACCATAACCTCACTTCCTTGTGTCAAGATCTGTGTCGTACTTGTATGTATTGACTAACATAACAGTAATACCACTTTCTATTCTTGTTCTTTATTAAGTACCTTAGCCATTTTGTTTTACTTGGTAGTCCTGTGTTTATATGTATTGGATAACATAACAGCAAACCTAGTTTCTTGCGTCAAAAGTAGTTTTGTGCGTTGTATTTGGTTGTTTGATTTGTTTAGAGTAGTGTTGTGCTGACTAACATAACCTTATTTCCCAGTAACCTCAGTTTCTTGTTTCGAGAGTAGTGTTTTGCGTTGTATTTAATTGTTTGATTTGTTTAGAGTAGTGTTGTGTTGACTAACATAACCTCACACCCAGTAACCTCAGTTTCTTGTTTGATTTGACTGTAGTAATGTTGTGCGTTGTATGTGCTGAGTAACATAACAGTAATATCACGGTATCATGCACTTGTCTTGTTCATGTCTCGCTTGTCTATGTTAAGAGCGTTTTATGACTTGCTAGTGTACAGTAACATCAGTTTTGAGAGTTAACTACTTGTTTCAAGAGCCTTCCTTGAGAGTCTTCCTTGTTATTGGGTGATTTTTAGCATTATCTGAATTGCTAAAGTAACCTACTTTTTCTAACCTCACCCATTACACTCCAAAATGTATAACCTTACTGTATTATATTCCGTGCATGGTTTACTTCATTTTATTTTTGTGATGTATGCGTGTTTATTGTCTTGGCTAAAGTAGTGTTGTGTTTGTATTTAATTGTTCGATTTGGTAGTTTACAGTAAAGAAAGTAAACATACTCTCACTTCCTTGTGGCCAAAGTAGTTTTGTGTTGACTAACATAACTTCACTCTCAGTAACCTGATTTTTTGCCCTGGTTCTTTTGTACAGTAAATTCACCTCAGCAACCTCACTTTCTATTCCTGTTCTTTTATGCAGTTTTGGTTAGAGCAGTTTTTGTATGTATTGACTAACATAACCTCACTTTTCCTAACCTCACTTCCTTGTGTCAAGAGTAGTGTTGTGTTTGTATGTGCTGAATAACAGTAATCTCACTTTCCATTCTTGTTCTTTAATGTAGTTTTGGTTAGAGTAGTGTTTGCTACCTTCATTAGAGTTGTTTTCTGACTTCCGGTAAACTGTAGTTCTGGTTTGACTTGTGTAGTTTGTGTGTTAGTGTTTTTCTGACTTGCGCAGTAATACAGAGGTACTGTGTTCTTTTGTAGATCATCTGTAACTGTTCTTTTAGAGAACTTGATCAGTGACTTTAAAGTATCAGTTCCAAGAGTTACAGTTACATAATCTATCTTGTTCTTTTAATATAAATGAAGACTGCTACAAAGTAACAGTTCCAAAAGTAACCTTCCAAAAAAAAAAGTAACAGGTCCAACAATACCCATTCCATTCCCATCCCCATTCCCACAGTGAAAAAGTAACAGTTCCGCTCACTATATATATATATAACGACCGACTCCATTACCTCAGTCTGATTTCAGTCGTGACGCTGATCAGACGTCTTTTGCGCTGCTCTTGCGTAAGTATTCTCTTGCACAGATTATTATTGATTCTGCGTAATTCAGTTATATCCTCGTGAGCTTGACTCTGTTCGGGGTACTTGCTGTTTAGCACAGTTTAGCTTGTTTTAAGTATTTAATTCTGTGTTAAAGAATGGAAGTTTCTAAAAACGACCCTCAAAATCCGGTACAATTACTTAGTACCGCTCAAACGTATGTTAAAAAATTCAGACTTTATGGGACTAATACTATTTTTAAATTTACTAAACCTCCGAGGGGCATCTCTGAGTTTGATTGGCTAAGAAAAGGTTTTAATCAAATTGTAGAGGCATCCAAAGCCGACGCTGAACCTACCGATTATCTTGGGTTTAAATTACAGTCTATAAACTTAAAAAGTAAAGAACCGGGGTACGTAGATTTGAGGCCTGTCTCAGAAATTACTGGTGACGTCCTTTGGGAGATTTTCGGGGGCATTGTTCAGTCAAATTCAGAATCTATTAAATCTACAGACACGTTTAAAGTAGATGTAGCACGGATAAACGTTCCAGTGGGTTCTGGGAGGGTAAGACCCGACTTTTATAATACATTTGATGAAGAATGTTATGCTAGGAAGGGTATTGTAGTAATTAATAATAAAGACAATTTATGTCTGGCTAGAGCGTTGGTAGTGGGCAAAGCGTATGCAAAAAATGATCCTCAGATCTACGCTATTCGAAAAGACAAGGGGAAAAGACAAACTTTCAGAGCTAATAAGCTCATAGCAAAAGCCCGTGTAGAAATGCCGGAGGAGGGCGCCGGCATCCCTGAGCTTGAAAAATTCCAGTCCCATCTTAAAAAATACAAAATTACCGTCTACAACTACGACAAAAAAGGCCGGGATGTTTACTTTGAGGGAGGTAATGAAGACGCTAAATTCAAAATTAACTTGCTCTTTCATAACGGCCACTATAACGTAATCACTAGTCTGACTGCCGTGTTTGTTTGTAATTTCTTTTGTGAAGCCTGTCATATTCCCTATAGCAACAGACATGAGCATCGTTGCTCTAACAGATGCTCGTCCTGTCATACCATCTCCCCGCCCTGTAAACTAGAACACGGAGGCATCACATGCCGTTTTTGCTGTCGCTTCTTCAAAAACGAGCGGTGTTTAATAGCCCATCAAGGGCAAGTTTGTAAAACTTTAAAACTCTGCCGTGACTGTAAGAAAATGATTTATCCAAAAAAACGTAAGACAGCTCATGTATGCGGAGAAGTTTACTGTAAACCCTGTGAAGCGTTCAAAGACCCCGCGCATCAGTGTTTCATGAGGGTAGATAGGAGAACACCGAAGAACCGTGATTTTTTGTTTATTTTCTTTGACTTGGAAACAAGGCAGGATGAGTCACTTCCCTCAGACCATCAACAGAAAGTTCATAAAGTCAACTTGTGCGTTTCTCAACAGTACTGCTTTAAATGTATTAGTGGGGGTGAGTGTGAAACTTGCTCGGAACGGCAAAGGGTATTTGAAAAAGAACCGGTAAAACAGTTTATGGAATATGTCATGGAAATTCGGAAAAAATTTAAAGATGTGTGTGTAATTGCCCACAACGGGCAAGGTTTTGATTTCCAATTCATTCTACAGTACATCATGGAAGAAACTAAATTTACCCCAAAAATAACTCCTCGGGGAACTAAAGCTATTTTGATTGAAGTAGCCAACGTAAGGTTTGTGGACTCACTTAGCTACTTTCCCATGGCCCTCTCTGCGCTCCCTAAAGCCTTTGACCTGCCTCCCGAGAAAAAGAAGGGCTACTTCCCGCATCTTTTCAATACATTGGCAAACCAAAATTATGTAGGCCCGATGCCCGACAAAAAATACTATTGCCCCGAGTCTATGTTTGAAAAGAAACACGATGATTTTGAGATATGGTATGACGAACGAGTCGCTGAAGATTACGTGTTTGATTTTAAAAAGGAAATCCTGGAGTACTGTATCTCTGACGTAGAAATCCTAGCCCAAGCGTGTATAAAATTTAGAGCCTTACTTCTTGAACAGTGTAATGTTGATCCTTTTCTCGAGGCTATCACAATAGCCAGTGCGTGTAACTTGGCCTTCCGCCGTAACTTCTTAAAAGAAAATACTATTGGACTTATACCGAAATCAGGGTACCGACTTGCGGACAATCAGTCAGCCGTTGCTTTACAGTGGTTAACATGGGAGGAGGAGAAACGTGGAGTAAAGATTCAACATGCAGGCCGGGGTAAAGAAGTAAAGATTAAAGGAATGAAAGTAGATGGGTTTGACGGTGAGAGAATTTGCGAGTTTCACGGATGCTACTGGCACGGTTGCCCGAAATGTTATCAATACAGCAGAGAAGAACCTCTGCCGGAGGATCCCTCAGACAGTTTGCATCTCCGTTACGAGAGAACCAAGTCCAAAATTTCCAAATTTAATAGCTATGAAGTTGTAGAGATGTGGGAGTGTGAGTTTAAAAAATTGAAGAAGGACAACAAATTAAATCACCTGAACCAATTGTCCATTCTAAACACACTTCCACTTAATCCTAGGGATTCCTTCTTTGGAGGTAGGACGGGTAATACTAAAACGTATTGTAAATGTGAAGAGGGAGAAACAATCCAATATGTAGATGTCTGTTCCCTTTATCCGTATGTAAATAAATATTGTAAGTATCCCGTGGGTCATCCTACTATTTATGTTGGAAATGAGTGCCGAGAGAGGGGTCTTGAGGTAGAGGGCTTGTTAAAATGTAAGATTCTACCTCCTTACAACTTGTATCATCCCGTACTCCCCACTAAAATGAATAATAAATTGATGTTTGTTTTGTGTAGAACTTGCGGGGAGACTTTAAACCAAGGGGAATGTTTTCATGATAGTGAGGAAAGGGCAATGGTAGGAACATGGACCATGGATGAAATTAGAAAAGCTGTAGAAAAAGGCTATGTGATCTTAGACATGTATGAGTTGTGGGAGTATGAAGTCGCCACATACGAGAAAGGTGGACTTTTTACCGATTTTATTAATAAATTCTTGAAAGTAAAGCAGGAAGCTTCAGGGTATCCCGCATGGTGTAAAACAGAGGAGGATAAAGACAAGTATGTTTCTGATTTCTTTGAGCGTGAGGGTATTCAACTGGAGAAAGATAAAATTGCTAAAAATGGAGGACTCAGGTCAGTAGCTAAATTAATGTTAAATTCATTCTGGGGCAAGTTTGGTCAACGCGAAAACATGGCAAAAACTTCAATCGTGAGAGACTCTAAAGAATTTTTCAAATCGCTAACTCAACCAGGAACAAAAGTAAAGTTTGTTGAAGTAATTAACCAAGAGGTTTTATTAGTTAATTGGCAGAATGTTGATGATGCCAGTGAGGCTCTAAAAACTGTAAATGTTGTAATTGCGGCCTACACTACTGCCCAGGCAAGACTTAAATTGTATGAACACTTGGATGCTCTTGGAGGCCAAGTCTTGTATTATGACACAGATAGCTGTATATATTTCTACCGGGGAGGATTGTAAAGGGTCCCTACGGGAGACTACCTCGGCGAGATGACCGATGAGTTAGTAGACGAGTACGGGCCCGGCTCTTATATCGTAGAGTTTGTTTCTGGAGGACCAAAGACTTACGCGTACCTTGTTTGGTCAACCAAAAAACAAAAACTACAAACCAAGTGCAAAATCAAGGGCCTCACCCTCAACCTAAAGACCTCCGAAACATTAAATTTTGAACAATTAAAAAGGATGGTCCTTAGTGAAGCTGATGAAATACTAGAAATTGAAGAGAGTAGAATCAGGAGAACAAAGAGACGAGAAGTCGTTACAGTAAGTGAAATTAAAAAGTTTAAAATTACAGGACCCAAGAGAAAATTTAATGATGATCACGATACCTTGCCTTTCGGCTTTAAAAAACAAAGAGTTGCTTAAAATAGCTGTCACTCACACGGGTACTGAGTGCATATACCTCTAAAAATCAGCTCTATTACCTCATTCTGCTCTGAGACGCGGTACTGAACAGACGTGCCTGTGCTGTTACTGTTTGTCTCTCCTTGTAGAATGTCTGCTGAAAATAATACACTCCCTATTCAAGGGGTGTTTTTGAAGTTTATATCTAAAAGAAAGTTAAATGAAAATTCTAAATTTCGCATTACATGCTCAGAGTATGAGTTCTTTCTTACTGGGCCAATAGACGTATTAGAATGGCCCTTGACGTTTTCGGAGTACATAGTAGATAAAATAACGGAAAACTCCCTATCAACTGCCTACATCGGAGTATCAATAAAGCACGCTGATACCTCAGGAAATATACCATTCATGTCTTTAGCAAAACTAACTCCGACAGTTTTTGATGATCACTTTGAACAAATATTTTGTAACGTTGAGAAAGTATCTGGTGTTTTACGTCTTGAAGTATCACTTGTCTATATTCCTAGTTGCTACCTTCGATAAAGGGAGTACCTTTCCCTACGGAGCAGCGTTACTCATGTATATACCTCTTGTCACTAGTACAGTTACATCATTCTGCTCCAAGACGTGGTACTGATCAGACGTTCTTCTGCGCTCCTTTTGTCTTTACTATTTGAGTAAACTGTGACATGGCTGCCAAGTTCTATACATTTAATAACAAACCGGTATTGGTTCTGTTTGATAATGAAGGAAAACCATGGTTTAAAGCTAAGGACGTAGCGTCTGCTCTTAAGCATGTCAATTGCTGGAGTGCAGTTCGGAAACATGTAGATGACAGTGATAAATTAACTGTTGGGAGTTTTACTGACGCCCAAAAACAGGGCGTTGGACCGATTGAGAAAACAACGGTTTTTATAAACGAAGCCGGATTATGTTCTTTGATGTTAAGATCAAATACTCCTGAAGCAAGACTGTTGGTAAGAAGTCTGTTGCCGGAGAAGTTTTACCTTACTTACACAAATATGAAAGATGAAAGTTCACTTTAAATGTAATTTTTTCTTTAAAATCACAAGTCCCACTGTATGTATGTGTGTGTGTGTGAATGAAGGTCCCTGGCGCGGGTGACGAAAAGCCCCGTAAACCTGTATGAAGGTCACTGGCGTGGGTGACGAAAATCCCCGTAAACCTGAATGTGATGAAGGGTTTAGTAGATTGAGACGCCTGGCTAACACCCAGGCTACTCCTTTGAGCAACCCGGTGTTAATGAAAGACTTTGTAAATCGAGTAGTCTAGACTACTCCCTCGAACGGTCCGTACGGTGGAGACTTGTAAAAAAAAATATAAAAATAAAATTCTCTGTCTATTTTCTAGGCTAAAATGAACGGACATAGTCTTAGTAAAGAGCCTAGAAACTGAGGACACAAAAATATTCATTGGAGGTAGCATTTTGTTATGGAGTGGCTACCACAGTGAGAGGCGATGGTTGGGGCCTCTCACCCCAGAGGTTTAGGGCTCCTGGCGATGCTCTGGGTAACCAAAAAGAACGCGCCGACGCTCCTACGGCCTAGCCTAACGGCTTACCGTGGTGTGGAAACGTGAGCGTTCAAAATTATTTCACCGGGGTTAGAAGTGGTTGGCCGGGAAATTTAAGAAGTTTTGGTCAAGTTAAATATAGTTCCTGACCAAGTACTTTCAGCGGAGGCAAGAGTAAATGACCGAGAAATTTAAAACACTACGGTCAAATTAATTGTAGCCCCCGTTAAAGTAACTTCACCGGACTTGGACATAATTGACCGGGAAACTTAAAAAGACACTACGGTAAAGTTAAATGTAATCCCTGGTAAAGTATTTTTTTACCGGACTCTAAAGTAAATGGCCGAGGAATTTAAGAAGTTTCGGCCATGTTAAATATAGTTCTCGACCAAGTACTTTCAGCGGAGGCAAGAGTAAATGACCGAGAAATTTAAAACACTACGGTCAAATTAATTGTAGCCCCCGTTAAAGTAACTTCACCGGACTTGGACATAATTGACCGAGAAATCACATGGTGAAAGTACTTCACGGACCCCGGCAAACAGTTTAGTGGGCCTGGAATCCTTTGGCCGAGGGATTTCAGAGTTTCAGGCAATTTATGACACTGCCCTCTTAGAACACCTTCAAGCGGAATTTGAAGTATTTGACGGAGAAATTACACCGTAAAATTACAACAGACCCACCGTTTTACAAAACTTGGACGCATATGACCAAGGAATTACATCGTCAAGGGTAAATGTTGCCCCTGGTTTCATGGGAATCATAAATAAATTACCGAGGAGAAAATACCATATAATTTACCATACTAAAGATCGTATTTCATAGTTGGTCGTCTTCTGATATGTACCCATGGTGTGTAATTTATGGCCAACTCTCCGATATTGGTGTTAGTTACAATCCTTTTACTATTAAATTCAGTAAAATGATATATTCTTTTTTGTTGGTGTTTCGTAACAGCGTTTTTCAGTAACTGATTTAATAAATACAACTACAACAAAAAGACAACTCTAATCTCTGTATTTGTTTAACTTTACAAAATACCCTACTGTCACCTGTCTCTTTTTTACACATTAGTTTAAATATTTAAACAGTGGACTCGATGTACCACAAGGTCTAACTCTTTGAATCCTTATCAAGTGGGACCCATTTTGGGTCCCACCTACTTCCGGTGGAGTGGGGGTATAGTTTTCTTGTCTGTCCATTTCTGCTAGTTTTTACAAGCCTCTTCTCTCTTTTCAGTTAATATTACCTTGAGACTTCTAAACAGTTCAATACATGTAAAGTTGCCCAAAGTAATCCTGCTATCATAAGTATAAAGTTCTAAATATTCCTTTAATTTACATACACTACCCCATGCACAACAACTAAAGCCCAGCTATTGGTCTATTTATCTAATAAACAAGGCAGATACATATCCCATTAGAACAGCTAAAAAGTCAACATATTTTAACAATAATTACCTTAATTGTAACAGTTAAAAAATAGCCATAGAGCCATTTTAGCAATGGGAGGTGTTTTGGTTCCTTTATTTTCAGTAACTTCTCGTTAAACAGTCAGTCAAAGTATAATTTATTTTGTGTTGGTTTGTAACCAGTTTTCTTGTATGTTAAATATTTTTCAATCACAAGTATTTGACAACTGTAACTGAACTAAAGAGACTGCTCAAATCTTGGGTACGCTAACACAAAACACGCAATCCGTACCCATGTAAGAGAAAAACACCGCAAAACAACACTGGAAGTACAGGGGGGGCTAAACGCCCCCCCTAACCCATAATGAGAAACATACAATCCTTCTTAGCGAGCCAGGTCTTTATTCGCTAATTTTAACACAGAGCTAGTTTTCTTGTATGTGAGTGTTTGTATAAACTGTTCAACCATGTCAGTGCCATTATTTAAGAGTAGCTGAGATAATGTAGAGAAAACAATACCGGAAGTACGGGGGAGCGAAACTCTCCCCACATTGAATAAACCAAGCCTTTACTCACTTAATTTTACACAACAAATAGAAGCAAACACCCTGAAAAAACTAGTACAACAGAGCTTGAGATAAATGGTTCTGTCCAGTTTTTGTGATGTTTCTTCTTTACAGAGTTTAAATTGTAGCGAGGGTTAATAATAATTACCAAACTGCATTTCAATCGCCCCAGCAGCTCTCAAGATATTACATTTCAAAGTATATCCCCTTCAACCGTCTTGATACTTGCCCGCAGTACAGAGTTTAAGTTTTTAATGTAGCGGAGGTTAACAAGTACATACATACCGAGTTTCATTAGAATAGGCCTTGCCATTCTCAAGAGATTACATTTCATAGTATAGCTCCTGCAATTGTTTCTATGCTTACCTGCAGTACAGGTTTAGGTTTTTAATGTAGAGGAGGTTAACAGGTATATACATACCATGTTTCATTGAAATCGGCTTAGCCGTTCTTAAGATATTTAATTTTAAATTACTGCCCCTTCATTTATTTTGATACTTGCCCACAGTACAGATTTTAAGTTTTTGTAAATCGTAGTGGAGGTTATCAAGTACATGTATACCAAGTTTAATTAAAATCGGTCCAGCTGTTCTTAAGATATTGATTTTTAAAGTATAGCTCCTTCAATTTTTGGATACTTTCCTGCAGTACAGAGTTTAAGTTTTTTAAATCGTAGCGGAGGTTAACAGGGACATACATACCAAATTTCATTAAAATCGGCCAAGCCGTTCTTGAGATATTGATTTTTTAAATTTTCACCCTCCATCATCCCCTAAACAACCCCTTTTCCACCCTCCAACAAAATTGAAAGTTAGAGGATGTTAACAAGTACCTACATACCATATTTCATTAAAATCGGCTCAGCCGTTCTCGAGATATTAAAGTTTCTAGTTTTGGCGGCCATCTTGGATCCGCCATTTTGGTTAATATTTTAGTCATGTGGGCAGATGTCCCTCGCGCGCGCCTACACTACGTAGTAGGCGAATTCTGTTATCAGAATTGCTCTAGGACTTACCGTTTTCGAGATATTAGCGATTTTAGGAATATTTTTACTAAAAAGAGAAGAATAAGAAGAAAATTCTGAGATGGAAGGTTAAGGCGGAGGAAGGAAGGTGAGAGGGAGTCAACATAACATAAGAAGAAGAAAACCAGAACACATAACAGGCAGAAGGAGGAGTGAGGGAGAGGAAGGAAGGGGAGAACAACAGAGATCACAAGTGATAACAAGTGGAGTAGGGGTGACAGTGATTATAGCTGGCCAATCTTTTTTTGCCGTCCTTTGTATTTTAAATGTCTGTGATTTTCCGGATGTCCATGACTTTCTTCATTAACTGTCCATGAGCGTGACATAATGGCTCCATTATTCATAAATCAATGACTTTATTTGGTCACGCTCTTTGGTTTTTTAGTTTAACCGTCCGTGACGTAACGAGAATCTGGAGGGAGAAAAGTGAGGTTAAGGAATCTGGCGGGAAAAAAAGTGAGGTTTGGGAATTTGGCGGGGAAAATTTGGCGGGAAACATGGGCGCAGCCATCTTGGGGCGGGGCCTAATGTCACGTGACCAAAATGCTGCCCTCTGATTGGCCACGGCTCAATCATTGCTACCCCTACTCCACTTGTTATCACTTGTGATCTCTGTTGTTCTCCCCTTCCTTCCTCTCCCTCACTCCTCCTTCTGCCTGTTATGTGTTCTGGTTTTCTTCTTCTTATGTTATGTTGACTCCCTCTCACCTTCCTTCCTCCGCCTTAACCTTCCATCTCAGAATTTTCTTCTTGTTCTTCTCTTTTTAGTAAAAATATTCCTAAAATCGCTAATATCTCGAAAACGGTAAGTCCTAGAGCAATTCTGATAACAGAATTCGCCTACTACGTAGTGTAGGCGCGCGCGAGGGACATCTGCCCACATGACTAAAATATTAACCAAAATGGCGGATCCAAGATGGCCGCCAAAACTAGAAACTTTAATATCTCGAGAACGGCTGAGCCGATTTTAATGAAATATGGTATGTAGGTACTTGTTAACATCCTCTAACTTTCAATTTTGTTGGAGGGTGGAAAAGGGGTTGTTTAGGGGATGATGGAGGGTGAAAATTTAAAAAATCAATATCTCAAGAACGGCTTGGCCGATTTTAATGAAATTTGGTATGTATGTCCCTGTTAACCTCCGCTACGATTTAAAAAACTTAAACTCTGTACTGCAGGAAAGTATCCAAAAATTGAAGGAGCTATACTTTAAAAATCAATATCTTAAGAACAGCTGGACCGATTTTAATTAAACTTGGTATACATGTACTTGATAACCTCCACTACGATTTACAAAAACTTAAAATCTGTACTGTGGGCAAGTATCAAAATAAATGAAGGGGCAGTAATTTAAAATTAAATATCTTAAGAACGGCTAAGCCGATTTCAATGAAACATGGTATGTATATACCTGTTAACCTCCTCTACATTAAAAACCTAAACCCTGTACTGCAGGTAAGCATAGAAACAATTGCAGGAGCTATACTATGAAATGTAATCTCTTGAGAATGGCAAGGCCTATTCTAATGAAACTCGGTATGTATGTACTTGTTAACCTCCGCTACATTAAAAACTTAAACTCTGTACTGCGGGCAAGTATCAAGACGGTTGAAGGGGATATACTTTGAAATGTAATATCTTGAGAGCTGCTGGGGCGATTGAAATGCAGTTTGGTAATTATTATTAACCCTCGCTACAATTTAAACTCTGTAAAGAAGAAACATCACAAAAACTGGACAGAACCATTTATCTCAAGCTCTGTTGTACTAGTTTTTTCAGGGTGTTTGCTTCTATTTGTTGTGTAAAATTAAGTGAGTAAAGGCTTGGTTTATTCAATGTGGGGAGAGTTTCGCTCCCCCGTACTTCCGGTATTGTTTTCTCTACATTATCTCAGCTACTCTTAAATAATGGCACTGACATGGTTGAACAGTTTATACAAACACTCACATACAAGAAAACTAGCTCTGTGTTAAAATTAGCGAATAAAGACCTGGCTCGCTAAGAAGGATTGTATGTTTCTCATTATGGGTTAGGGGGGGCGTTTAGCCCCCCCTGTACTTCCAGTGTTGTTTTGCGGTGTTTTTCTCTTACATGGGTACGGATTGCGTGTTTTGTGTTAGCGTACCCAAGATTTGAGCAGTCTCTTTAGTTCAGTTACAGTTGTCAAATACTTGTGATTGAAAAATATTTAACATACAAGAAAACTGGTTACAAACCAACACAAAATAAATTATACTTTGACTGACTGTTTAACGAGAAGTTACTGAAAATAAAGGAACCAAAACACCTCCCATTGCTAAAATGGCTCTATGGCTATTTTTTAACTGTTACAATTAAGGTAATTATTGTTAAAATATGTTGACTTTTTAGCTGTTCTAATGGGATATGTATCTGCCTTGTTTATTAGATAAATAGACCAATAGCTGGGCTTTAGTTGTTGTGCATGGGGTAGTGTATGTAAATTAAAGGAATATTTAGAACTTTATACTTATGATAGCAGGATTACTTTGGGCAACTTTACATGTATTGAACTGTTTAGAAGTCTCAAGGTAATATTAACTGAAAAGAGAGAAGAGGCTTGTAAAAACTAGCAGAAATGGACAGACAAGAAAACTATACCCCCACTCCACCGGAAGTAGGTGGGACCCAAAATGGGTCCCACTTGATAAGGATTCAAAGAGTTAGACCTTGTGGTACATCGAGTCCACTGTTTAAATATTTAAACTAATGTGTAAAAAAGAGACAGGTGACAGTAGGGTATTTTGTAAAGTTAAACAAATACAGAGATTAGAGTTGTCTTTTTGTTGTAGTTGTATTTATTAAATCAGTTACTGAAAAACGCTGTTACGAAACACCAACAAAAAAGAATATATCATTTTACTGAATTTAATAGTAAAAGGATTGTAACTAACACCAATATCGGAGAGTTGGCCATAAATTACACACCATGGGTACATATCAGAAGACGACCAACTATGAAATACGATCTTTAGTATGGTAAATTATATGGTATTTTCTCCTCGGTAATTTATTTATGATTCCCATGAAACCAGGGGCAACATTTACCCTTGACGATGTAATTCCTTGGTCATATGCGTCCAAGTTTTGTAAAACGGTGGGTCTGTTGTAATTTTACGGTGTAATTTCTCCGTCAAATACTTCAAATTCCGCTTGAAGGTGTTCTAAGAGGGCAGTGTCATAAATTGCCTGAAACTCTGAAATCCCTCGGCCAAAGGATTCCAGGCCCACTAAACTGTTTGCCGGGGTCCGTGAAGTACTTTCACCATGTGATTTCTCGGTCAATTATGTCCAAGTCCGGTGAAGTTACTTTAACGGGGGCTACAATTAATTTGACCGTAGTGTTTTAAATTTCTCGGTCATTTACTCTTGCCTCCGCTGAAAGTACTTGGTCGAGAACTATATTTAACATGGCCGAAACTTCTTAAATTCCTCGGCCATTTACTTTAGAGTCCGGTAAAAAAATACTTTACCAGGGATTACATTTAACTTTACCGTAGTGTCTTTTTAAGTTTCCCGGTCAATTATGTCCAAGTCCGGTGAAGTTACTTTAACGGGGGCTACAATTAATTTGACCGTAGTGTTTTAAATTTCTCGGTCATTTACTCTTGCCTCCGCTGAAAGTACTTGGTCAGGAACTATATTTAACTTGACCAAAACTTCTTAAATTTCCCGGCCAACCACTTCTAACCCCGGTGAAATAATTTTGAACGCTCACGTTTCCACACCACGGTAAGCCGTTAGGCTAGGCCGTAGGAGCGTCGGCGCGTTCTTTTTGGTTACCCAGAGCATCGCCAGGAGCCCTAAACCTCTGGGGTGAGAGGCCCCAACCATCGCCTCTCACTGTGGTAGCCACTCCATAACAAAATGCTACCTCCAATGAATATTTTTGTGTCCTCAGTTTCTAGGCTCTTTACTAAGACTATGTCCGTTCATTTTAGCCTAGAAAATAGACAGAGAATTTTATTTTTATATTTTTTTTTACAAGTCTCCACCGTACGGACCGTTCGAGGGAGTAGTCTAGACTACTCGATTTACAAAGTCTTTCATTCACACCGGGTTGCTCAAAGGAGTAGCCTGGGTGTTAGCCAGGCGTCTCAATCTACTAAACCCTTCATCACATTCAGGTTTACGGGGCTTTTCGTCACCCACGCCAGTGACCTTCATACAGGTTTACGGGGCTTTTCGTCACCCGCGCGAGGGACCTTCATTCACACACACACACACATACATACAGTGGGACTTGTGATTTTAAAGAAAAAATTACATTTAAAGTGAACTTTCATCTTTCATATTTGTGTAAGTAAGGTAAAACTTCTCCGGCAACAGACTTCTTACCAACAGTCTTGCTTCAGGAGTATTTGATCTTAACATCAAAGAACATAATCCGGCTTCGTTTATAAAAACCGTTGTTTTCTCAATCGGTCCAACGCCCTGTTTTTGGGCGTCAGTAAAACTCCCAACAGTTAATTTATCACTGTCATCTACATGTTTCCGAACTGCACTCCAG
Source organism: Allygus modestus (assembly GCA_963675035.1). Lineage (NCBI taxonomy): Eukaryota > Metazoa > Arthropoda > Insecta > Hemiptera > Cicadellidae > Allygus > Allygus modestus. Next base: position 291,342,973 of record OY776111.1, read on the forward strand.
CAATTGACATGCTTAAGAGCAGACGCTACGTCCTTAGCTTTAAACCATGGTTTTCCTTCATTATCAAACAGAACCAATACCGGTTTGTTATTAAATGTATAGAACTTGGCAGCCATGTCACAGTTTACTCAAATAGTAAAGACAAAAGGAGCGCAGAAGAACGTCTGATCAGTACCACGTCTTGGAGCAGAATGATGTAACTGTACTAGTGACAAGAGGTATATACATGAGTAACGCTGCTCCGTAGGGAAAGGTACTCCCTTTATCGAAGGTAGCAACTAGGAATATAGACAAGTGATACCTCAAGACGTAAAACACCAGATACTTTCTCAACGTTACAAAATATTTGTTCAAAGTGATCATCAAAAACTGTCGGAGTTAGTTTTGCTAAAGACATGAATGGTATATTTCCTGAAGTATCAGCGTGCTTTATTGATACTCCGATGTAGGCAGTTGATAGGGAGTTTTCCGTTATTTTATCTACTATGTACTCCGAAAACGTCAAGGGCCTTTCTAATACGTCTATTGGCCCAGTAAGAAAGAACTCATACTCTGAGCATGTAATGCGAAATTTAGAATTTTCATTTAACTTTCTTTTAGATATAAACTTCAAAAACACCCCTTGAATAGGGAGTGTATTATTTTCAGCAGACATTCTACAAGGAGAGACAAACAGTAACAGCACAGGCACGTCTGTTCAGTACCGCGTCTCAGAGCAGAATGAGGTAATAGAGCTGATTTTTAGAGGTATATGCACTCAGTACCCGTGTGAGTGACAGCTATTTTAAGCAACTCTTTGTTTTTTAAAGCCGAAAGGCAAGGTATCGTGATCATCATTAAATTTTCTCTTGGGTCCTGTAATTTTAAACTTTTTAATTTCACTTACTGTAACGACTTCTCGTCTCTTTGTTCTCCTGATTCTACTCTCCTCAATTTCTAGTATTTCATCAGCTTCACTAAGGACCATCCTTTTTAATTGTTCAAAATTTAATGTTTCGGAGGTCTTTAGGTTGAGGGTGAGGCCCTTGATTTTGCACTTGGTTTGTAGTTTTTGTTTTTTGGTTGACCAAACAAGGTACGCGTAAGTCTTTGGTCCTCCAGAAACAAACTCTACGATATAAGAGCCGGGCCCGTACTCGTCTACTAACTCATCGGTCATCTCGCCGAGGTAGTCTCCCGTAGGGACCCTGTACAATCCTCCCCGGTAGAAATATATACAGCTATCTGTGTCATAATACAAGACTTGGCCTCCAAGAGCATCCAAGTGTTCATACAATTTAAGTCTTGCCTGGGCAGTAGTGTAGGCCGCAATTACAACATTTACAGTTTTTAGAGCCTCACTGGCATCATCAACATTCTGCCAATTAACTAATAAAACCTCTTGGTTAATTACTTCAACAAACTTTACTTTTGTTCCTGGTTGAGTTAGCGATTTGAAAAATTCTTTAGAGTCTCTCACGATTGAAGTTTTTGCCATGTTTTCGCGTTGACCAAACTTGCCCCAGAATGAATTTAACATTAATTTAGCTACTGACCTGAGTCCTCCATTTTTAGCAATTTTATCTTTCTCCAGTTGAATACCCTCACGCTCAAAGAAATCAGAAACATACTTGTCTTTATCCTCCTCTGTTTTACACCATGCGGGATACCCTGAAGCTTCCTGCTTTACTTTCAAGAATTTATTAATAAAATCGGTAAAAAGTCCACCTTTCTCGTATGTGGCGACTTCATACTCCCACAACTCATACATGTCTAAGATCACATAGCCTTTTTCTACAGCTTTTCTAATTTCATCCATGGTCCATGTTCCTACCATTGCCCTTTCCTCACTATCATGAAAACATTCCCCTTGGTTTAAAGTCTCCCCGCAAGTTCTACACAAAACAAACATCAATTTATTATTCATTTTAGTGGGGAGTACGGGATGATACAAGTTGTAAGGAGGTAGAATCTTACATTTTAACAAGCCCTCTACCTCAAGACCCCTCTCTCGGCACTCATTTCCAACATAAATAGTAGGATGACCCACGGGATACTTACAATATTTATTTACATACGGATAAAGGGAACAGACATCTACATATTGGATTGTTTCTCCCTCTTCACATTTACAATACGTTTTAGTATTACCCGTCCTACCTCCAAAGAAGGAATCCCTAGGATTAAGTGGAAGTGTGTTTAGAATGGACAATTGGTTCAGGTGATTTAATTTGTTGTCCTTCTTCAATTTTTTAAACTCACACTCCCACATCTCTACAACTTCATAGCTATTAAATTTGGAAATTTTGGACTTGGTTCTCTCGTAACGGAGATGCAAACTGTCTGAGGGATCCTCCGGCAGAGGTTCTTCTCTGCTGTATTGATAACATTTCGGGCAACCGTGCCAGTAGCATCCGTGAAACTCGTAAATTCTCTCACCGTCAAACCCATCTACTTTCATTCCTTTAATCTTTACTTCTTTACCCCGGCCTGCATGTTGAATCTTTACTCCACGTTTCTCCTCCTCCCATGTTAACCACTGTAAAGCAACGGCTGACTGATTGTCCGCAAGTCGGTACCCTGATTTCGGTATAAGTCCAATAGTATTTTCTTTTAAGAAGTTACGGCGGAAGGCCAAGTTACACGCACTGGCTATTGTGATAGCCTCGAGAAAAGGATCAACATTACACTGTTCAAGAAGTAAGGCTCTAAATTTTATACACGCTTGGGCTAGGATTTCTACGTCAGAGATACAGTACTCCAGGATTTCCTTTTTAAAATCAAACACGTAATCTTCAGCGACTCGTTCGTCATACCATATCTCAAAATCATCGTGTTTCTTTTCAAACATAGACTCGGGGCAATAGTATTTTTTGTCGGGCATCGGGCCTACATAATTTTGGTTTGCCAATGTATTGAAAAGATGCGGGAAGTAGCCCTTCTTTTTCTCGGGAGGCAGGTCAAAGGCTTTAGGGAGCGCAGAGAGGGCCATGGGAAAGTAGCTAAGTGAGTCCACAAACCTTACGTTGGCTACTTCAATCAAAATAGCTTTAGTTCCCCGAGGAGTTATTTTTGGGGTAAATTTAGTTTCTTCCATGATGTACTGTAGAATGAATTGGAAATCAAAACCTTGCCCGTTGTGGGCAATTACACACACATCTTTAAATTTTTTCCGAATTTCCATGACATATTCCATAAACTGTTTTACCGGTTCTTTTTCAAATACCCTTTGCCGTTCCGAGCAAGTTTCACACACACCCCCACTAATACATTTAAAGCAGTACTGTTGAGAAACGCACAAGTTGACTTTATGAACTTTCTGTTGATGGTCTGAGGGAAGTGACTCATCCTGCCTTGTTTCCAAGTCAAAGAAAATAAACAAAAAATCACGGTTCTTCGGTGTTCTCCTATCTACCCTCATGAAACACTGATGCGCGGGGTCTTTGAACGCTTCACAGGGTTTACAGTAAACTTCTCCGCATACATGAGCTGTCTTACGTTTTTTTAAGATAAATCATTTTCTTACAGTCACGGCAGAGTTTTAAAGTTTTACAAACTTGCCCTTGATGGGCTATTAAACACCGCTCGTTTTTGAAGAAGCGACAGCAAAAACGGCATGTGATGCCTCCGTGTTCTAGTTTACAGGGCGGGGAGATGGTATGACAGGACGAGCATCTGTTAGAGCAACGATGCTCATGTCTGTTGCTATAGGGAATATGACAGGCTTCACAAAAGAAATTACAAACAAACGCGGCAGTCAGACTAGTGATTACGTTATAGTGGCCGTTATGAAAGAGCAAGTTAATTTTGAATTTAGCGTCTTCATTACCTCCCTCAAAGTAAACATCCCGGCCTTTTTTGTCGTAGTTGTAGACGGTAATTTTGTATTTTTTAAGATGGGACTGGAATTTTTCAAGCTCAGGGATGCCGGCGCCCTCCTCCGGCATTTCTACACGGGCTTTTGCTATGAGCTTATTAGCTCTGAAAGTTTGTCTTTTCCCCTTGTCTTTTCGAATAGCGTAGATCTGAGGATCATTTTTTGCATACGCTTTGCCCACTACCAACGCTCTAGCCAGACATAAATTGTCTTTATTATTAATTACTACAATACCCTTCCTAGCATAACATTCTTCATCAAATGTATTATAAAAGTCGGGTCTTACCCTCCCAGAACCCACTGGAACGTTTATCCGTGCTACATCTACTTTAAACGTGTCTGTAGATTTAATAGATTCTGAATTTGACTGAACAATGCCCCCGAAAATCTCCCAAAGGACGTCACCAGTAATTTCTGAGACAGGCCTCAAATCTACGTACCCCGGTTCTTTACTTTTTAAGTTTATAGACTGTAATTTAAACCCAAGATAATCGGTAGGTTCAGCGTCGGCTTTGGATGCCTCTACAATTTGATTAAAACCTTTTCTTAGCCAATCAAACTCAGAGATGCCCCTCGGAGGTTTAGTAAATTTAAAAATAGTATTAGTCCCATAAAGTCTGAATTTTTTAACATACGTTTGAGCGGTACTAAGTAATTGTACCGGATTTTGAGGGTCGTTTTTAGAAACTTCCATTCTTTAACACAGAATTAAATACTTAAAACAAGCTAAACTGTGCTAAACAGCAAGTACCCCGAACAGAGTCAAGCTCACGAGGATATAACTGAATTACGCAGAATCAATAATAATCTGTGCAAGAGAATACTTACGCAAGAGCAGCGCAAAAGACGTCTGATCAGCGTCACGACTGAAATCAGACTGAGGTAATGGAGTCGGTCGTTATATATATATATATATATATATAGTGAGCGGAACTGTTACTTTTTCACTGTGGGAATGGGGATGGGAATGGAATGGGTATTGTTGGACCTGTTACTTTTTTTTTTGGAAGGTTACTTTTGGAACTGTTACTTTGTAGCAGTCTTCATTTATATTAAAAGAACAAGATAGATGATGTAACTGTAACTCTTGGAACTGATACTTTAAAGTCACTGATCAAGTTCTCTAAAAGAACAGTTACAGATGATCTACAAAAGAACACAGTACCTCTGTATTACTGCGCAAGTCAGAAAAACACTAACACACAAACTACACAAGTCAAACCAGAACTACAGTTTACCGGAAGTCAGAAAACAACTCTAATGAAGGTAGCAAACACTACTCTAACCAAAACTACATTAAAGAACAAGAATGGAAAGTGAGATTACTGTTATTCAGCACATACAAACACAACACTACTCTTGACACAAGGAAGTGAGGTTAGGAAAAGTGAGGTTATGTTAGTCAATACATACAAAAACTGCTCTAACCAAAACTGCATAAAAGAACAGGAATAGAAAGTGAGGTTGCTGAGGTGAATTTACTGTACAAAAGAACCAGGGCAAAAAATCAGGTTACTGAGAGTGAAGTTATGTTAGTCAACACAAAACTACTTTGGCCACAAGGAAGTGAGAGTATGTTTACTTTCTTTACTGTAAACTACCAAATCGAACAATTAAATACAAACACAACACTACTTTAGCCAAGACAATAAACACGCATACATCACAAAAATAAAATGAAGTAAACCATGCACGGAATATAATACAGTAAGGTTATACATTTTGGAGTGTAATGGGTGAGGTTAGAAAAAGTAGGTTACTTTAGCAATTCAGATAATGCTAAAAATCACCCAATAACAAGGAAGACTCTCAAGGAAGGCTCTTGAAACAAGTAGTTAACTCTCAAAACTGATGTTACTGTACACTAGCAAGTCATAAAACGCTCTTAACATAGACAAGCGAGACATGAACAAGACAAGTGCATGATACCGTGATATTACTGTTATGTTACTCAGCACATACAACGCACAACATTACTACAGTCAAATCAAACAAGAAACTGAGGTTACTGGGTGTGAGGTTATGTTAGTCAACACAACACTACTCTAAACAAATCAAACAATTAAATACAACGCAAAACACTACTCTCGAAACAAGAAACTGAGGTTACTGGGAAATAAGGTTATGTTAGTCAGCACAACACTACTCTAAACAAATCAAACAACCAAATACAACGCACAAAACTACTTTTGACGCAAGAAACTAGGTTTGCTGTTATGTTATCCAATACATATAAACACAGGACTACCAAGTAAAACAAAATGGCTAAGGTACTTAATAAAGAACAAGAATAGAAAGTGGTATTACTGTTATGTTAGTCAATACATACAAGTACGACACAGATCTTGACACAAGGAAGTGAGGTTATGGTAACTCTCGAAGGTTACTGGAGGTGAGGTTATGTTAGTCAACACAACACTACCCAGTAAAATAGAGACGGTGAAGTTACTGTACGCTAGCATGTCATACAACGTACTTAACACAGAAAAGTCAAACACGAACAAAACACTCGCGTGGGAACACTTAAGATTGAGGTTAGGAAAAGTGAGGTTATCTTTGCAAAACGCAGCAAACGGAGCAACACAGGGACACGTCTGATCGTAATGAAAGCTGAGAGCAAAGAGAGAGAGAAAATAGCGGTAATTGGGGGTGGTGGGGGTGGTGGAGAAACGTCTGGACCAATCAGAGCGCAGGACGCCTAATTACGGCCAATAAAATACATCTTTATTGTAACAAATCACAGAGCCCACAGGTTACAACGAGTTTGCTGACAGAGACTTGTTGCGGATGTTGTGGTTAGATACGCAGAAGGAAGTGAGATTAGATACGCAGAAGGATGTGGAGGTTAGATGTATAGAAGGGCACTGGGGTTAAAAAATAAATATGTAGAAGGAAACGTAGTTCAAATAATTACCACAGAATGCTAGATGATTAACAGCAGAAGGATACGAGGGCTAAATAATTACCACAGAAGGCTAGATGATTAACAACAGAAGGACACGAATTAACATTTCAACCCATCAGTTTACTTAAAAATGTTCACGTTACACCCGCCAGCTACAGTACGCTGAGAGACAGGATCTGTAGTTAGATACACAGAAGGAAGTGAAGGACGCAAGGGTTAAACAATTACCAAAAATGGTATATAATTAACCACAGGGGATGAAAAAGATAAATAATTAACCACAGAGGGTAGCAAAAGAAAGACAGAGGGTAGTAAAAGAAAGACAGAGGGTAGTTATTACACCATAATTCCATTCCTCATAAGAGCCCATGTTATTCTATTCTCCATAAGAGTCCACGTTAATCTATTCTCCATAAGAGTCCGTGTTATTCTATTCTCCATAAGGCCCTATGTTAGACCCAAAGCGCGCGGCCTTACTACTTAGTCCTTGTATAGTATTAGGTTTTGTACTATTAAACCCTACATTCTTATCCTGTGCAGTAGAGTAATATATGCATGTTATTTAATACAGATACGCACATTCTACAAGACCTGTACATAGATCTGTTGTATAAGCAGCAGAATAGACGTCTCATTGTGTTGTTGTAAAGTAAAACATAAATGTAAATTGTGCTGGATACAACCGGCCAAATATTAGACAGGAAATGTGTTGGAAGTGTATTGCCAAATAGTAAGACAAACACCACATAGTGCAGCATGTACGCAATCCATTACTATTTAGACAAATATCAGTCAGTATTGGTACAGTATTTACAACCTCTATATACTTTTTTTGTATAAAAGAAATGTACTCTGTTAGCCATTTATTGGGAAATTGTATTAAACCTACTAATGAAAGATTCGGTATATGGTTTTTATTAGAAAATCTACGTAATAATAACCTTCTTACAGACATAGGTAATATAAACTATTGCGAGGGCGAACCAAAATTAAATAACTTAACATCTATAATGGATGCGTTTTGTGATAACATAATGTTAGTTAAGATAACCAATTATACAGATTGTGATGGGGACGTTCGGAATAAATTTAAAGTTAAGAAGGAAATATGTGGCTCGTTTAATAGCTACTTACGAGGAATATTTAAAAAGTTCTCTTTAGCTCGACATGGTGTTGTGGCCAAACTACCATTCTCCTTGGAGAGGTCCTCTGGGGTCCAAAGCGAGGGTGTGTTACAAATAATAAAGAAAGATATTGACCAAATTAAACAAAAGTATGATGATCCTATAGCAATTCCCTATAAAATAGAGCTTGCAAATGTTAAAATTAAGGATTTGTTGGAAGATCTTCCAAAGATACTGCAAGATCTGGAAAAGAAATGTACTATCTTATGGATTTCGATATAACACTAGATTTGGCTGGAATATTTAATAAAGAGGAAATGTGCCAATATCTTACAGAAAACTTTAACTTTTGCTACCAAGGGGCGTACAAGAATGGATATAATGTTATTGTAGATAATGTTAGTAAAGACTGTTTAACATGGTTTAATGTAAATAGCAGGGTAAAAATATATAATAAATTTATATGCCAGATTACAAGCCCTGGAGTAATTAAAAGTATAGGAAACCATATAATAAACTTTGTAAACTGTCCAGATGCGAGACTAAAAGAAACGTTCTCGTCTAAACTAGCTAGAGAGAATGGAATAACAAGGTTAGAGGCAACAATCTATAACTATTGTAGAGGTTTTGGTAAAGGGTTTGAACCTTTAAGAGATTGTTTAAGTCTAATAGAAGACAACAAACGGTACTTTCAAAATGCTCCATTCTATGCTGTACCTCTGCATAAGATGTGGGTGAAAGTTGCCAATCAATTACAAAACAGTTGTTGTTTAGTGTTTAATGATTTATTACAATACGCATATTGGGGTAATAGTAATACGAAGAAGATAACTGGAGTACAACTAAAACTGCCAAAAGATAGTACACAAAGGGAAAAGTTAATAAAGTATGCTCTATCTGCATTTAGCTTTAACTGTTTACCAACTAACTATGTAGAGGTAATAGAGGAGTTTCCTGATGCCATAAGTGTAAAGCATAAGTGTTACATCAAATCTGGGGGCACATGTTTTACAAAATCAAATACACCTTTCTCCACTATACCTAAACACATCAATTTAGAAGAATTAGGCTTAGTGGAAAGTCCTAACCTTACTCCCTACGTTTTAAGAAGCCGGACCAATAAACTGTACCCATACACTATTAAAGAAATAGAGCCACTTTCCAAGCCTTTCTTAGAGAGTTGTTCCAAAAAGAGGAAATTGGAATTAGAAGACATTGACAGTAATAAGCGTAAATTGGAATATGTGGAAAATACTGTTGCAGAGGAATACAAAGCACAGTTGGCTAAAGAACAAGAAAGAAGGGAAAGAGAGGATAAATTAAAAGATTACTTCCTGCGACGTTGGGAGGATCTAGAGCATTATGGACATTATATAGTGTATGCGTTTGTAGTAAACAACAAGTTTGTGGGAGTGTTGGCAGAAAAGGATGGACGGAGGGGTGTATACTATGTTAAAGGTGTCTGTAAAACTGTATTTATAGAGATAAATAAGAATAGGCAAGGTTATAGCGTGTTGCCATACAGTGGTGATTTGGACATTATTTATCTACCTACCAACGAGCCACTTGCAAGCTTTAACACTAACGGAACCGCAACATTTTATGGCAATTCCTTTCCAAAAATAGAAAACCTAAGTTTCCGTAACAATGAGTGGGATGATGTTGGACAAGAAGACATAGAGATGCAAGATATTAAAGGCAATGTTAAATTTAAAGAATGTAGTAGACTGGAGGATTTGGAATATGGTGCGGAATTATTAATAAGCGCTATTAAACAAGTCCAACATAGGGGTAGAAAAAGATATATTGTACAGTTTGAAAATATTCGTAACCTTTATGTCTCCAACCACTGGCTGGAAAGGGAGCTAGAATGTGGGAAGTTTGATTTTAACTACAAAATTAAAATTAAGTTGGATAAAATAAAGACTACTCCAAACAAACACAAAGAAAGATTAGTGTTTTGTGTTTAGTTGTTTTGGGTTTTAAAAATTTATTTTTTGCTATCGCATTGGCTTAAAACATATCCAAAATTTAGGCAGTTCTGACCATAAATATTTTGTAGATATATATTACTTATCAGCTGGATGTATATAATAAGCTTGTATTTATTTTTTTTAATCCAACCGTAATAGTGAATTTGGAAATGGGGTATTTACTTATGCAATGGCCAGTAATATATTGCAGTCATATCCAAAGTTTGGTTACGACAAAACAGTACTAAAAGGTAAATAATATACGGTAAATTTAGATATAAGGGGATATAACAAGTTGAAAAGTAAATAAAGGAGTTATTGGTAGTAATTTACAAAATATAGTTTTGTAAAAACACAAATACCAATGTTAGTTTTTAGGTTGCGGCAAAACAAACAACACATCAACTGTATTATAGGTGGAAATAATATTGTAATTTTAGATATAATAGTTGGGGGCTATAACATATCCAAAAATAAATCAGACAATAAATGCTTAGGACAATATCCAAAGTGTAGGCAAATCGGACAATAAACAGCAAAGTCAGTTTTGGGATTACAGCAAAATAAACAAACAAAAAAGACAAAATACTGTATTATAGGGGGTAGTGGAACGTGTGGTAGTGTGGTCTTGTTACCTATATAAGAGCTATAACATATCCGAAAATAAATCAGACAGTAAATAAAGAAGTTTGAAATTGTTAGTATATTTTTCAAAATATTTTTTAAATTTGACCATTATAGTTAATTTGTCAAATGTGGATGGTACATATACACTAGCCTAGAATAATGACATATATAAATTTTAAACAAATCAGACCATAAATAAAGAAGTTGCCAATTGGCAGTATTTTTCCAAATTTTTTAAAATTTAACCGCAATATTTGTAAAATGTGGATGGTGCATATACACTAGCCTACAACAATAACATATCCAAATTTTAAACAAATCGGACAGTAAATAAAGAAGTTGGCAATTGGCAGTATTTTTCAAAAATATTTTTTAATTTGACTGTAATAGTGAATTTGGGAAATGTAAGGCTAATTTATTAAAACACTTGCCTATAACAATAACATATCTAAATTTTAAACAAATCGGACAGTAAATAAAGAAGTTGGCAATTGGCAGTATTTTTCAAAAATATTTTTTAATTTGACCGTAATAGTGAATTTGGGAAATGTAAGTGGAATTTATTAAAACACTTGCCTAGAACAATAACATATCTAAATTTTAAACAAATCGGACAGTAAATAAAGAAGTTGGCAATTGGCAGTATTTTTCAAAAATATTTTTTAATTTGACCGTAATAGTGAATTTGGGATATGTAAGTGGAATTTATTAAAACACTTGCCTAGGTCAATAGCATATCCAAATTTTAAATAAATCGGGCAGTAAATAAAGAAGTTGGCAATTGGCAGTATTTTTCAAAAATATTTTTTAATTTGACCGTAATAGTGAATTTGGGATATGTATGTGGAATTTATTAAACCACTTGCCTAGGACAATAACACATCCAAATTGAAGACAAATCGGACAGTTAATAAAGAAGGTGGCAATTGGCACTATAGTATTTTTCAAAAAATATTTTTTAATTTGATCGTTATAGTGAATTTGGGAAATGTAAGTGGAATTTATTAAAACACTTGCCTAGGACAATAACATATCCAAATTGCAGACAAATCAGACCATAAACACTAAAGATAGTTTTTTAGCCTGAATTTGAAAATTAATTTTAAAAAATATAGAGGAGGGATGGGGATTGGGAAAATATATTTAATATAGGCAAGGGTTGGACATTAGTATAGGCTAACAAGGAAACTTGTGTAAGGCGGGATCGGGCGTCGGTGCAAAAACTGATCCCCATAAGAATAACATGGGAAAAAAGCGCCGATTGTGGGGTTAAACCGCCAGTTCTTCTCTACTATAATTAGTTAATCTTAATTATACTTAAGTGTGTTTTACAATAACCTGGACAAAACCCAATTAACAAGTAAAAGACTTGTAATATTAACAAAGGTTAAGCTCATTATATACAGCATTTTTACATATTTTCTGGTATGATACCCATGATAGTACATCGTACAAGTTTTAATTTAAGTTTATAACAGAGGTAATGGAGCCAGAGTAAGTAATTTCATCAATTGAAGTTATTTATTAATAAATACTTTGTCTAAAACTGTTTCCTGTATTTGATTTTATTATTGTAATATTGTTTCCTTATAGTCATGGTTTTACAGTAATGGCGATAAATTATATTCGTCTTTCACTGTATTGTTGAACTTTTTATATTGTGTATAATCGAGTGACTTACTCAATTAGCGATCCGATAATTATTACTACAATATGTAAGATAAAGGGTAATCATTAAGTTTATATTGTTATTCAACAATTGTAAATGGATTTACCGAGAATAAATAAACTAATTTGTTTATTTACATACTCTAGTCAGGAAAACTAAGTTATACTGACTTAAGGATACAAATAATAATAACTACGCTCTTGCCATTGTTTGTATTTATACCAAAGAGCAAGACAAGTTTACTTATAATAAATCAATTGATTAATCCTGATTCATCTTTTTAATTCTAATAGATTTATTAACACTTCAAAACTAATAAAATATGTTTAAATATTTCTGTGCAAAGACCGACGATATATTGGTTTGGCCCATAGTTATATGACGTTTCAGAGTGTTAATAAAAACCATTTCGTGACAGAAAATCTTGACTTCTTTTATTGGAAAAATGAGTTTGGTAAGCAGTGGTTATATTACTTCAAACTCAATTTTGAAATCTCGAAGAATCCGACGAAGGAAGTGCCAAGGGAGCGACTTTGATTAGGGTCGATGCCATCTAAAGGTTAGAACTTGCCACTTTACGGGTGGTGATAAGTTTGCGATTTCAACATCGCATCAAAGTTGTGCAGCTTTTAAGACCTTTTAATCGTATTGCCAATTACTATTGTTTTGTTTCTTTTTCAATCTGGTTGGTAAGAAAGGCTCTTGTCTTAGTAGGAAATCTAATTGTAAGAAAGTGTAAGTCGGTTTTTAGTTACAAAAACATTGCTAAACAAATAAGAAAGAAAATATATTTTAACACATACCCTATTTTTATGCTACTTGTTATTGAAAATGTGGTAATTATGTACGATAGTCAATTAATTACTACAGTAAACTCAATAATGTTAAACCATTAACCTCACACATAATTTGAAAATAAACAGGAATAAGTACATGTTTTTAACATGAAATGTTTAAGAGTTGTAAAGTTAATGCTGGAAGCTTTTTTTGTTTCGTCCGATGAACTCTTGGGGAAATTACTTCCAAGTAGGAGGTTTCCAGTTATTTGCGATCACCACCAGGGCCGAGTTGTGAAAGGATCAAGATATTTTATATAAAAACAAACACTTCGAAATTGACAGAGGCGTACATTCTAAGCATTAAAGTCGCAATCATACACAAATAATTATGCAATATTGATATTAACTTTGTAATGTTCCTTGACAAAATAGTCCTGAGTTGAATATACGAGGCGCATTAAAATGCCTAACATGCTCGTAAAATATGTAGCCTTATATTATTATTTTCATTTTTGGGTTCCACAAAATTCCATAAATTCCATAAAAATATAATAAAACCAAATACGGATTACATGTTACATGCGCTAGTGGAAGGATCAAATTCACTCCAGGCAGAGGAATAGTTGTGGGCTTCCTGTGCCTTGACATACGATCCGCTTTGTTGTCTCCGGTCGTTCTCTGAACCAACAAACATCCCCTGAAAATATTTATAATAAGATGAAAATTAGGAATTCTCACCGTTATAAACGCGCATAAACCGTTATTTTATTCTCTGCGCATGAACGAAAAAGCATCCGACATAGTTGACATGCTGCAAGTCGTATTCAATACGTAATAAAATATCTAAAATACACGGAACATTTAATTTAATTATTAATTTATGTTTATAAATTGATATTTAAAAATCAATTTAAGAAGCGTACACACAATAATAATACACCCAATAATAGTACAAAAAGTATTTAAGAATAAAATAATAACTCACTATACACAACAAGAATACACACCACTAATAAAAATACTAAAAATACAAATAAAATTATTTATTGATTTTTAATTAAAATGTTATAAGTAACATTGATACAAAAGTGCCACACATACATAAAACACCACAATACCACTATGCAATCCTGGTTACTCAGAACGGTTTCAACAATTCTACTTATAACATTCTCTTTATATAGAAATACGTAATACAAACTACGTTGTCAGTCATTAAAAAGGCTTGGTAACTGGAATACATTAAATTATTTGTTCATGCATCGGGCGAGCCTGGATGTGTTAGCACATTTTTTTTATATTTTCGCATTGAATATAATTTTTGTTTACTACCTTGTTTTAAGGTATTTATAAAAAATTATGATTTTATATTTTGGATTATTCAGTAGGTGGTGCAATGCGTATATGCCTTTTCTTTCTTATGTGGATTTTGTATGAGGGTGATGCAGAATCTTGAAGTACCTCTTTAAATTTGAAAAAAAAACTATTTTTTATATTTTTAAATTTAAAATAAGTTTAAAATTATGACACGAGATGGAAATTCTAAATGTTATTGGAGGTATATCAGTTATAAATCTTACTCTACATGTGTAATACGCTTAGACGGCCTTTTTAAACGAAACCCTTCCGTTAATCCTGAACCGATGGCAACGATTGAAGAATCACAAACATGGCCTTGATTCGCAGATTTGCAATGTTATTTTAAATTTTCTAAATTTCTATTCTTTAGCCAAAGCTCAACTTTACCCATAAGAATAACACAGAGATAACTTTTTAATCCAACTGCATTCTAAAACAGCTACTTTTGCGATAAACCATAGGTTTAAAAACATTACCATAAGTTATGAACTAAAATATACTACAAATAGCGATACAATCTATATAGTTCTTATGATAGCTAGTCTTAAAATATATTATAAATGGTTCCGAGCACAGATCCACTATTAATAGTATCTAGACATTTCATCAACAGTAGGGTGAATTTGTAGGGGCAAGATTTAAGGAACTATTGGACCGATGATATTTATACTTGGTGTGCTCATTAAAAGAGGGTAGTAGATACAAAGAATTATAATTTACGTTCCTCTTTAAGCCCCACCTCACAGGCCCTCTAAGCTTTAATTTATCATGATGGGGTGAGGGTAGTCAATTGAATTATATATTCAACAGCTATTGATAAACTCTCAAAACTCAGCACTGCAGCAAGAACAGATGATACACTAATGATATGAATAGAATTACTACTGGAATGGCAACACAGTATGCACAGTTCGTTAGTAGGAGTGTTGTAAATTCAGATAATCGAGAAAAACATTTTTTTAAGTTCGAGCAATGTGTTCGCTATTGGTACATACTATCATGAGTGCTTATAACTTTTGCACAAAATATCAAAAACACGAAATACGTACTTTATACATATCGAATTTTCCTTTGAAAATCAAATTATATTTAGGGCATGTACCGGTTTAATAAATATAAATTTCATACCAAGAAATGCATCGTCTCGTCGCCCCTACAACTCCTTCTCTTGCCGCGCCAGTTAGTTTTGTTTAGTCCTACTTTTGGTCGAGAGACTTTTATCTTTAGTAAATACTAGCTGCTATGCCCGTGCTTTTCAACGGGGTGAAAATTCAGAGTTGAAAAATTGTAAACAAAACAATGAAAATAGTTATATATAATCCTTATACAGCTGTTTATTTGAATTAGTAAAACATACAAGACATCTAGTCTTATATAAAAATACGCTTAGGCAATTTTTGGTTAAGAGAACTCCTCCAATATTTCTGAACCGATTTTGACAGTTGGGCTGTCAAAATATTTGTCCTGATTCTTAGTTGTGCATAAAGGTTTTATTTTTCGATATTTTTATTCTAAAGGGCACAGAATGCCGTCAAAGTTAGTTTTTCCCATAAGATTAACATGTTGAATAATTGTATTTGAATTGCAGCTGTTAACAAATAATGGAAAGGCTATTAGCAACAACAGAGGTTACAACAGATGAATAAGTGATATATCTATCTATACATATAAACTAAATAGGTGCAACAATTTGTTTGTCTGCTACTCTCATAAGCCAGAATTTGTCCGCGTTTTACAAAAAATACTTTACTGAATTAACCATTTACTTATTTTCGTGTAAAGCAGGCGGATACATTTAGGATTCAGGCTATTTTAAATTATCGTATACCATTATGGGTATGCCCTTGAGTCCTTCAATGCTCCGCTGATCTTGTAAACAAAATAAAACTGTTCTCCATATGAATAACACGGGAACTTGAAAGTCCCGTGGGTCAGAGACCTGATGACTTTTTTAAACGGCAATAGGCCTATGCCTATGTCCTGGGTGCATGGACTATATTTGTGCAAAGTTTCAGCAGAATTGGTCCAGTGGTTTTGGCGTGATGGAACAATAGACAGACAGATAGACCACCTTATTTTTATAATAGTAGTGATTGGCAGATCAACATGCACTTATTAATAGATGTGCCACATGGTTTACGTCACACAAGTTTTTTATCTACGATATTTTGCCCAGCTTTTAAACAAACCTCTTACTTTGCTTTTATTTTGTATTTTTACACAACCCGAATAACAAATTACCCCAAATCGTACAGTTGTAATCTTTCAGGAATTGCACAACAATATGGTTGACAGGTAACGTATTTATTGTTTTAATTTTTACTTCAAAACTATGTTTTCATTCTAGCGTAACCTATTCCATTTTTCAGTATAAATAGCTGGACTATGTAATTTTCTCAATAGTTACTAACTTGTTAATAGTATGTACATCATATTTGTGATTTGTTTTCTACTAAAGCATGTGTTGAATCTGTTTATTTTTTTAAGAGGTAGGATCTCTTTTTCCCTGTTATTTGCCCGTCCACATGGGCCTCGAACCTGTCCGTGGAGAAAGTTTCAAACAAATCAAGGATGGGTGAAGTCGCTACGGTACAAGCTAGACGATACTTATAAAATTTATGAGCCAGAACTGGGATCCTACTGGCCCACGAAATGACCACAGGACTGAGATCCTACTGGCCCACGACATGACCACAGGACTGGGATCCTACTGGCCCACGACATGGCCACAGGACTGGGATCCTACTGGCCCACGACATGACCACAGGACTGGGATCCTACTGGCCGACGACATGACCACAGGACAGGACTGGGATCCTACTGGCCCACGACATGGCCACACGACTGGGATCCTACTGGCTCATGACATGGCCACACGACTGGGTTCCTACTGGCCCACGACATGGCCACAGGACTGGGATCCTACTGGCTCACGACATGACCACAGGATTGGGATCCTACTGGCTCACGACATGGCCACAGGACTGGGACCCTACTGGCTCACGACATGGCCACAGGACTGGGATCCTACTGGCTCACGACATGACCACAGGACTGGGATCGTCCTGGCCCAAGACATGGCCACAGGACTGGGATCCTACTGGCTCATGACATGACGACAGGACTTGGATCCTACTGGCCCACAACATGGCCACAGGAGTGGGATCCTACTGGCTCACAACATGACCACAGGACTGGGATCCTATTGGCCCCCGACATGGCCACAGGACTGGGACCCTAATGGCTCACGACATGGCCACAGGACTGGGATCGTCCTGGCCCAAGACATGGCCACAGGACTGGGATCCTAATGGCCCACAACATGGCCACAGGACTGGGATCCTATTGGCCCCCGACATGGCCACAGGACTGGGATCCTACTGACTCACAACATGGCCACAGGACTGGGATCATACTGGCTCACGACATGGCCACAGGACTGGGATCCTACTGGCTCACGATGTGACCACAGGACTGGGATCCTACTGGACCACGACTTGGCCACAGGACTGGGATCCTACTGGCTCACGACATTGCCACAGGACTAGGATCCTACTGGCTCACAACATAGCCACAGGACTGGGATCCAATTGGCTCAAGACATGACCACAGGACTGGGATCCTACTGGCTCACAACATGGCAACAGGACTGTGATCCTACCGGCCCACGACATGGCCACAGGACTGGGATCCTACTGGCTCACGACATGGCCACAGGACTGGGATCCTACTGGCTCACAACATGGCAACAGGACTGGGATCCTACCGGCCCACGACATGGCCACAGGACTGGGATCCTACTGGCTCACGACATGGCCACAGGACTGGGATCCTACTGGCTCACGACGTGGCCACAGGACTGGGATCCTACTGGCCCACGACTTGGCCACAGGACTGGGATCCTACTGGCTCACGACATGACCACAGGACTGGGATCCTACTTGCTCACGACATGGCAACAGGACTGGGATCCTACCGGCCCACGACTTGGCCACAGGGCTGGGATCCTACTGGCTCACGACATAGCCACAGAACTGGGATCCTGCTGGCTCACGACATGACCACAGGACTGGGATCCTACTGGCCCACGACATGGCCACAGGACTGGGATCCTGCTGGCCGACGACATGGCCACTGACATGGTTCCCAAGTCCATCTTCTTGTCCCTAAGTCAGCGACTCACCGAATCATTTTTTTTAATGTTAAACAAATTATTAAATTACATATATAGGTATGTTTAAAAGCGCTCACAGCAACTTGAGATGAATAGCTCAGCAGTAATTGATATAAAACCGACCCGACTGTCATATAATTTGTAAGATTTTGCCAGCTCTGACATCATATATAAAACATTAAATCTGTATATACGAGAATCTGGGGATAAGTCGATAAGGGGGTAAGCCGATACCGCTCGTCGCTCAACGTCTTTGCCCGGGCTCAGTGTGTTACGAAAACTGTTACGAAAACTGTTAAACGGCTCCCTTTAGATAAAAATTGTTTTTAGAATAAAAACTAAATAAACTACAAAATACAATATAAGTCAATTAAAACGTATGTTAAGACAGTAAGTTTATCAAGTGTTTTTTCACATTAAATTATTTATCAGCATAATAATAGTGAGTGGATCATGATTTTGAAATTAATATTGTGTAATCACCTATAAGATCTAAAATGAGATCACTAAACTTGATGTTGTGTTACCTTTCTGTATATTTTTGTAGTTATATAGCATCTGGTCTTGCGTGGCGTTGTGGTTTGTTAGTGTATCAACAGTGACAAAATATATACAAGACGACCGGCTGATGCAGAGGTGCCCAGAACGGGGGGGAGATGGCGCTCAGAGCGCCAACAAAACAAATTTTGAGGGGATTTACAATTTTTGGGGTGGGATTTTTAAAACCATAAAAATGTGACAATTTGTGAATCACAACAGAAAATTCGTGTTTGTAAGAGAGGATGATAATAATAAATAATATTATTGGCAAAGTATTGCTACAGTAGAAAAAGTGCAAAATAACATTTCTTTTGAGAGGTGGAAAGTGTTCCTGTACTATAATAATCCTATAAATTTATGCTTCTAATTATAGGACCGAATTAGATTGAAACATTACCTACAAAAATCACTTGAAACTGTTTTCTCTTCATGCGAGCAACCTAACCATACTTTCTGAGCTCTAACTAAGAGTTCTTAAATTTAAAAACAATAATTTTGTTGTGAACAAAACGGATTGATATAAATGTAGTCGCTTATGTTATGTTTTTATCTTATTAAAATTCTAGGCCTACTGAGTACAGGTCCTAAGCACTTTGTCTATTCATAACCAGACAGAAAATTAAAGGTTTTACCTCTAGCTAATATAAAAGATAGGGAGTAGTGTTATTCAAATAAATGATATGTGATTTATAGGATTTTTTGCCCATACTAATACCTAAGTGTGCTGATAATCAAATTATTTACAAATAATTTATCTTAACTACTTACAAAATTCATGATAGTTAAATGTTTATTTAGGTACCCTATGTGAGCGTGGCGAAAACACGTAACAAATTCTGTAGTATAAACTAATCCTTACTAATATATAACAATGGGATGGTGTTTGTCTGTCTGTGTACCTTTTATTCCTCAATCACTCAAAAACTATTGAATCGATTGGCATGACAATTTACATGAATTTTCCTTGTATGCCAAATAAACACATAGGCCTATTTTCGTTTTGAAAATCCTATAGGGCTTTGCCCCACGGGAGTTCAAAGTCCCCACGTGTTCCTTAAGGACATTAATTTTTGTTTGAGCTGATGAAAATACAAACAGCTGATCTTGATTCGTAGTAGTTCCATGGGCCAAACCACAGAATGCAGCACACATAACCGCTTAGTTTTTCTACTCTGAATAATTTTTTCCCCCGTTGCGAAGCACGGGATTAGCAGCTAGTAGGCTAAGTTGTAAAATTACTGGCCTACAACATTAATAAAGGAAAATAAACTCCGTCAAAATAAGTATATATGAACATTTAATTGTGGAAATTTTCCGTATTGACTGTTTTTAAAGCAGATTCATGGAAAACGGTTTAGTTAAAAAAGTCTACGATTTTCTTCATCAGTCTCTATAGTGAGTTCGTTATTACTGTCAGTAAAATCATTTGTAAATCTAGTAGCTCCGGCCTAACTATAAACCTTTCAGTTAAACTGTCCACTTCCACCAAGAAATATGTCCTTTTTGTGATATTAATTTCATTTTGCCACCTCACACATTGATTGTCATTGAATGCAGGTACTGCTCGACCATTGTCTCTCTTTTCCAAAGTTGAAAATTAGTTATATGCTTCTTGCTTCTTCTGAAATGAGCGTCCAAAGTTTTTTTATGGGCAAGAATATTACCCACAGTTTTTCTGCATCAAAAGTTCACAAGCCAAATTCAAGTCAAGCCCAAGTCCACAAGCAGAAGCCAACCTTTCAGTTTCGTCCAGGAATTAATGGCATGGTTTTGACGGAACGTTTAAACATTTAATCCAAGATGTATGTATCTTCTAAAAATACATATCTCTAAATCCAAACAAACACTAAAAATAATGTATTATTAATTAATAGATAAATCAGTTTTGATTATTCAAAACAATCTTACTACAGCATTCGATTTTTTACAAACAACATCAAAAAACAACAATAGCCTAATAGCAAAAACACGTTTCTGTTTTTTAGAGTTATGTTTTCTGTAATGATAATTTAATGCAATTATTGTTTAATGACCCCCTGCACTCACCTTGACAATGGTCTGAATGGTTTTTGTCAGCTGTTCCAGAGGATAGATTATTTTGCGTGAACTGTACTATAGGTAGAAGTAGATAATCTACCTAATATATAACTAAGGTTTTCTTCATTGATCATTTTCTGTGTCTGTATAATTCTTTCGGCTTTGATTGGTAGAATCTCGGTGTGATCGCTCCCCCCCACCCCTCCGGTGGACTTTTTTAGGTAGTAGGTTCAGTTCATTCACTGTCACAACACAAGAGATGCAAAGTTAAAATTAAAGTATATTGCTGATAACGGGGGGGAGGGGTAGCCAAATTTTGGGGGTAATAGCGCCATGAGACTTGGGAGATGGGCACCCCTGGCTTGATGCAGTTCCTCTGTATTATTTACATTGATGCTCTGAGATCCAATTAGGCAGAGCCCTGAAGGCGAATGTAAATTGTAAGGGATTCTTGCAAATCTACTAACAGACCCATTTTAATTTACATAACAATTCTAAAAATTCAGTACTTCTTTAGATCTCATCCCTACGAAAATCTCCTCAAAAGATTTTGGATTCAAGGTTCACCAAAACTAATATTCCACTGACAATACGAATTCGAAAATGTTGACCAAAACAATACTATCTCCATATGTATAGGGGTAGTAAGTAAACATTGATGGCACCTGAGTTTGATGCAGTCTCTAAATACTCTAAATACTATTTTGAGTATTGATCTATATCTTAAACAATTAATTAATATATCTAAAGACCTGCTAAAATATACTTTGCATACTAGAATGCTCTATCCAATATGTCTTGCAATAATTGTAATAATTAGATCTGAGACTGTTTTCATTGTATATTTTTACACCCACGAAAAACTTAACAACATTGAGTTATTGATTCAGTATCGAGGATCACCTTTCATGTTGATCTCGTCTCACTGAATCCGATTTGGTATACAGTAAAATATTCCGAACATTGTACCTTTGTTCACAATCTAATCTTATAATATTTTAAAAATAATCATCAGTTTAATCATTTAAAGCACCTGTCGGCTTCATTTAATTATAAACGCTTTTTTATTAACCATCGATGAGTTCGTACAAACTTCAAGTGGCGTAGTGGATACATTCATCAATAATCTTCAGCAGTTTAGTATATTAAGCATGTTAGTTTTGACCTACAAATGTGTGTAAAACATTCGCTAAATGGCCTTTACATCTTTTAACAAATAAATAATATTTTTATAAATATTTGACAAGAAAATATATTAAATTAATTATTATTTTATTAATATAAAATATTTCTGATATCTTAAATGCGTCATCTTTAATGTTTATTGCTTTTAATTTTAGAAACAGGCAATATGTTTTGTTGTTTCTTAACAGAGCAACTAAACTTTTCAACAGTGGAATTTAATTATAGGTCGTCTTGATTTGTTGGAGAAAACTTCTTTGAGTTTACTGTAATTTCGTTTCCCGACGTTTTAATTAGTCTAACTTGTTAAATGCAGTTTCCAATGTAAAAACTTGATGGACGTTTTTAGAGTTCCATTAATTGCTTATACTTCTTATCATCTAAGAGAACCCTATTTTAACCAGCTAAACTATATATACATCTACGTAAAACAATTACCATTACCGTAATATAGATTTATTTTAATCAATAGTATAACAATTTAAAATATAAATTAGTTTTCTAACTTAAATGATCAAATGCAAAAAATTCGTTTCGGAACACTTATTTTCATAATGATAACTTGAGATAAAAGAAGTGTAATCGTTTACATCCAAAAACACACCTCCGCTATAAATCGTCCCTAATGTTTTTAGCCATTATGCCCGAAGAAAATTTATATTGAATGTTTCGAATCGTCGATTTAATGCATTGCAATTAATTGAGGATTACATAATCACCTGTTAATTACCACAGTTTTATTTCACGAACTTTTTTATTTCGCACTTTCAATTTATAAAATTACATCTAACGCTTCTGGATTTAAAAACAGAAAAGGTGTTATAATTGTATACCTAATGATGACCTTGCTTAAGTCAGTTGTTTGAGTCAATTAATATTATCACTTTATCCACGTGTACGTCATATTTATTTGCTCTGCGATCTTGTTTTGATTACAATTTATATATTTAATAATATTTAGGCACTTTAATCCGAGATCCAACTCCTTGTGGGGGGTATTTTTATTAGAGGTCCAAAAAGGACAGTCAAACATTACCCAAAGCCATATCATGGATAATTGTCCTGGTTTTGAAGCTCTTTAATTCTAGTTTGACTCATTTTCATAGGATAGATGACTGATTCCAAAGACTAACAACAGTGGCAAAAAAACTACGAATCACCAGACAACCTATTGGGCACCTTTTGGGTTATCAATGACATGGTTATCAATGAGCTATTAATCTTCTTATGGAATAAAAATGGGATACTGACACAACTACAACAACATTAAATATAACAGATATAACCTTAGTAAAACTCCTACTCCTACTACTCCTGGAGACGTCAACAAAGTTCAGTTAACACAGATCTTATTAAAAGATAGTAAACTTATCACCTCCGCTTTTCCACGTCAAATTTAGAAGGACAAAACGAAAGTTATAATTCCCAAGTGACATTAATTATACTCTATTATATTTTGTTTTGAGTCCAACAAACACTAACCTAATTAGGCTTGCCAAAAATAAAATCATATAAAAATATAATTAAATAAAAGCTTTTATTCTTTCATTCGTTATGTAAAGTCGTTTGCGCATTATTACGTCCGGGACACAAATGGGAGTATTTTCTCCCAAGGCACGCCTTCATTAAAACCTTCCCTCGTAGAACTAATTTGGGGCTAATTAATTCACTTACCATTCTGCGTTAAAATAAAATGCAGAATCCCACTCAATCTTGTGGGAGTTATATAATAAATAAACGGTATCAGGAAACTGACACATACTTTCTCCCTTTTAGCCAAACTTTAATGAAAAATTATTTTTTATTTACCAAATATAGAATATGAAGTACAGATAAATGAACAGAAAATTGTCTAAAATATTGGTTTTCAGATATATACACCCAAATCCCTTTTTAGAAAGCACTATAGAGTCCGTTGCTACACACAGAGATTTTGAGAGGGGAAATGCCCCCTTGCCGCCCCCCCCCCCAAAGTTAAATGGCAACATATTCCGAACATCCTCTGTTGGTCAATACTAAGTTGACCTGCATATCAAGTTTTAATTAAATTGATCAGTAACTAAGAGAGAAATAGTAATTTTTGTCAAAACAACAGCATCCAGTCTAGTTTTAACAGATGGGAGCTTTGTGTTGCGTTACTAACAGCTGGGGGGTAGGTACCACTGACGTCACTGATCTACTACGCATCTTGTTTATGATACCTACCGTATAATTTTTCTAGATACTGTGGTCAGTATTATCAGCGGGGAATATATATAGATGTCTCGTCTCGGGTTAAAAAAGTGAAGCCTCAAGGGAGGATATTTTTGTAATCAAAACATCTGGCCAACGTTTATCATAACTTGTAAAAAGAGGATTTGACTGGGAGAAGTGTTGATAGAGGGTCAAAATGGTGGTCAACGTGTAGGCTGCAGTTGTTTACACTTTTGCTTATTTATTGGAAGGTGGGAATGCTTTTACACACACTCGCTCTCGCGGGGGTAGTGTGGGACTCCTCCAAGATAAGACTACCCACCAAACCCACTTCGCCCCTGAACAATTTATGAGTTAGGAGGGCGACCACATCATGAGCGCGAGCACCGCCGTGACTTACGAATTGACGATCAAGTATTGGCTAATGCAGAAAATCATGGCTATTAGTTAAAAATGACGTGACGGTCTTCCGTCAACCGTGCGGCTTCTCACTGTCGAAGTTCTTCTACGGTGGGTCATCCAGGATGGCGATTGGGTGGAGCCTCCAGTGTTCTGCGATTCCGAATCGCTTGCAGAGCTGCAGACGTGGTCGAGGTGGGACTCATCCGCTCTCTGAAAAGTGGCAAGTTTTAGCGAATTTCCACTTTTGCTTTTTTGGTTTGATGTAAAGCCAATTTGAAACCCATTTTCCAAAGTAAAATAAACGGTATCAGGAAACTGACACATACTTTCTCCCTTTTAGCCCAACTTTAATGAATATATTACTTTTATTTACTAAATATAGAATACAAAGCACGGTCGATGTACAGAAAATCTTGTAAACAAGTTGTTTTAAAAAACATCCACCCAAATCCCTGCTTTGGAGGCACTACAGAATCCATTGCTACACTCTTGGTTTTAAGAGGGGAAATGCCCCCTATTCCCCCCCCCAGGGTTATTAAGGGGCAACATATTTCGAATTTCTTCTGTTGGTCAATGCTAACTTGACAAGCATAGACAGTTTTAATGAAATTTATCAGTAAAGAAGAAAGAAATAGTAATTTTTGTATTACCCATAAGAATAACATTGGAGAACGTCCTGCGTTTACCGCTAAATGAAAATTTTAATTTTCTCCTCAACTAGCAATCATAGAATATAAATTAAAAATACTAATTTATTTAGTTTTTTGAGTTGTTTTTAATGGTGAATAGTAATATTTTTTACCACTTATAATTTTTTTATGAAAAATCCCAAAAACCGAATTTTGGATGTTTTAAGTCCTGTAATTTCTGAACCCGAAATCTTACTGAAATTCGGATGGTGTCATTTTGTTGGAAACTTCAAGCTCTACAAACCACTAAAGTTTAAACAAAATCGTTAGAGCCATTTTTAGAAATTACATTTTACAGATTTTACATTTTTTGGCGATTTTGGGGGATAATTACCCTTAAAAATTAAAAATTGAACACATGAAAACACACCTAGAGATATTGAGGATTAGTACCTACATACCAAATTTCATAAAAATCGGTGCATTGGTTAGGGCTATAGCTCTGCACACACACACACACACACACACACACACACACACACACACACACACACACACACACACACACACACACACACACACACACACACACACACACACACACACACACACACACACACACACACACACACACACACACACACACACACACACACACACACACACTGACAGACATCACGTAAAAACCACTTTTTTGGGTTCAGGGAGCACCAAAACGAATATTTCCACTAACAACTCAAATTCGAAAATTTTGACGAAAACAATACTTTCTCCAAATACTATGTATAAGGGGAGAAAGTAAAAAAACAGTTTAACATTTTGTTTTGCAAGGCTGCTAACCTAATTTGCTTTTTGTGCAGAGTTTCCTACCGAACTTTCTTTCACTGTGTCGCCAACCGAACTTTCTAATATTTCTTTCGCTGAGTTGTCACCCTACCTTTTTGTAACTTTGGGATAGTGTTTTTCCAACCTTTTAAAGGCACTGGTAGATGTCTCATTCACAAAGTTGCTAACTTAACTGTGTGGGTATTTTCTTTTTAGATAGAGTTCCAAATCTTGTTTTCACTCTTTCATTCTTAATGTTGCTAACTTAACTTTTTGAAAATCTTTTCCAGTGGTGCCAAACTAACTCTTAAAATTTTACTGGCACACTATTTCCAACCTAACTTTTTTCTACTTGTTGTTGCCAACTACCTTTTGCATTTAAATAAATCTTTAGTAGAATTGTCAACTTACTTTTTACATTTCACAGTATTGTCATACTAACATTTTTCTTTCACGAAGTTGCAAAATCAACTATTTTTATTTTTTTAATGGGTTCAAACCTAATTTTTATATATTTTATTCTCAATGTTTCCAACTTAACTTTTTGCAATTTCTCTTTGCAAATGTTGCCAAACTCTTGATATTTTAATGTGACACAGTTAAAACCTAACTTTTTCCCTGCTTGTTCTTGCCAACATTACTCTTATTCTACTTGTTGTTGCCAACCTAAATAATTTATTTTTATTTTTCAGTATCTATCTGTATTTGTTCGTTAACAGAATTGCCAACATAACTTTCTGAGTTACCAACATAACTTCACATTTTTACCAACATAACTTTATGTTGTGCAGTGTTTGACAACCTAAGTATTTTGTGAACTTTCTTTCACGAAGTTACTAACCTAGATTTTTGAAATTTTGCAGGGCTGCTAACCTAACTTTTTGTATTTCGTGTTTGAGCATAGTTTTCTACCTAACTTATGAATCTTTTTCTGTGCCGCTAACCTAACTTTCTAAAATTACCTTTGCAGAGTTGCCAAACTACCTTTTTGTAACTTTGGTGTAGTTTTTTTTACAAACCTTGTAATGATTTTTACCGGTATTGGAACATTTTTCTTTCAAAAACGTTGGGTTTCAAACCTAACTGTTATACCTTTCATCTTCAATGATGCCAACTTAACTCCTTGCAATTTGTCTTTGTCAAAGTTGTCAAACTAACTTTTTGTAATTTTTCGGTAACAATGTTGCCAACCTAACTTTTCTCTTACATAGTGTTGCTAACCTAAATCTTTTACTTTTTTCTTTCACAAAGTTGCAAAATTAACTGTTTGTATTTTCTTTTAGATAGGGTTTCTAACCTAATTTTTTATCTTTCATTCTCAATGTTGCCAAGTTAACTTATTGTAATTTTTCTTT
Source organism: Allygus modestus (assembly GCA_963675035.1). NCBI lineage: Eukaryota > Metazoa > Arthropoda > Insecta > Hemiptera > Cicadellidae > Allygus > Allygus modestus. The sequence continues at coordinate 291,370,602 of OY776111.1, forward strand.
CCCAAGTTTTCCAAACTAACTGTTGATATTTTACTGTGACATTGATGCCAACCTATCTTTTTTCCTACTTGGTATTGTCAACCTAAATGTTGTATTAGCGAATTTTCTCTATAGGGAAGAAGCTATTACCGTAGATCTCATGGTAAGACTTAAGCCCAAGACCATGATAACTTTTCGTTTTGAGGTCCCCAGATGCCAAAAACACCATTCTTTTAAAAAAATGTTAATATAAAATTTTAATTTTTAACATTGACTTCAGCTTAAAAAAACAAACAATTTTGTATTTTGAATATTTCTATACGTCAATTGGTTACTGAGATATTGAAAGTACATTGTACACAGTACGTTGTCTAATGCTATTCTTATGGACAAAAATACAAAGTTCATATATCGCTTATTTATGAACATAAACTGACGAAACTTTGTGTTTGGCTTCATCTGTTCTGGTTTGTTGTTGTATGCACACACAAAATTTTTCGCCTATGGTTCCCATAGCAGAAAGCCGAGGTACTCGGTCCCCATGTTATTCTTATGGATAATGTTATATATCGCTTATTTATGGATGTATATGGATGAAACTTGGTATACGATTTCACTTAGATGAGTTCTATTGATAACAAATCAAAAATATTCGATAAAACACATAAGAATCCATTATTTTTTGTTCCTTGTTCCAGCAAACCTGCGTACTCATCCCCAATGTTATTCTTATGGAGAATAATTAATATTTTGAATATCACTCATTATTTGTGAATATATTTCTTATGAAATTAACCCATAATGAGTTATTTTCTTTCTGAATTAAAATTTTATAAATGTTTTCCCAAATATTTAATAGTAAGTTTTATTTTTATTTTCAACAATTAGTTGTTTTGTTTGTTAACTTTAAAACATTATTTTTCTCAAATTAGACTGTTGATTTTAAGTTACGACGGCTACTTAACGGATTTTATTTTCTGTCGAACTTGTAGACTATCTGATCTGACTTTTATTTTTATGATTTTAAACATTTTAAAGTAAGAATTAAAACTTGAATGAGATTTACCCGAAAGATGACCTTTTAAAGACATAAAAAAAATGTGGGATACTAAAGGTTTAGTTTTCATTAATATTTGTTTTTGTTTGTAAGCTTATTTCCTATAAATGTCATTTGAGATTTGATTTGAAGTCATATATTTCAATTTTAAGGTAGAACTTGATATTTCCACGTGAGATACAATTCATAACCTCACAGATCGGATTCTTACAGGCTGATTTTAAACTTTTTGATAACTGAAGCAACTAAAGCAAGACTTTTTGATTACTAAAGTAAGATTTTTTTGATTACTAATGCAAGATTACTTGAACAAGTATTTAGAGTCCTGTGACAAAACTATCTGATGAATTACCTTAACACGAAGTTAGCAACTTTTCAACCAAACCAGAGCTAGAATGTATAATTACGTTGGGGGCTTTATTGACTTAAATTATTAAAATGTGTCCTCAGATTCATCACAACCGAAAACAAAAACTTTACCCTACAGCTTTAAAACGTATACTGATAGTTGTTTTTAAACAATATACAATTGTGTATTAAATCCAAAACTTTACCTTTGCATCTAGAACAAAATTAAATTATTTTAAAAGTTGTGCTATTCAAACAGAACCAGGTGTTTCAGACCAGCCAAAAATATAAACACTGGGCTCAGTTTTGTTTTTCGTTACCAAAGCGCTTGAAGTGCTGACAGTTAAATAGCCTCTTGTAAATACTTGACTTTGTTTGTATTCAGCCCTAGTAAATTATTCGTATTTTCATTTTTACTATGAATGCGGTTTTCTTTACAATTACAAAAATAGTAACATTTTCAAGCAAGAAATAATCATCATAATTTATAAATGAGGCTCCGGAAGCCTACTTTGTTGTATTCCCATTTAGTATTTCTCAACATGAAATTAGATTGCAATATGTTTGGTAAATGAAGTGTAAAGATTCGTCTGAATTAAATATGTGTAGGGCCGTTGGCAATATTATTTGATACTTAAATTTTATATATTTACAATTGCACATGTTAGTTTATAACGTTTAACAAAATATTTCTTTGTGGAGGAAAGATCTTCTTTCAATTTATGGATTTCTAACATTACGAATTACATGTTAACGGGCAATTTGTTATTTATAAATCTAGCTAAGAGTAGATAGGTTACTGATTGGACCTAAATTTGGCTTTTGTATTGGTGTTTACAACAAAAGTGACTACAACAAAACAAAAATACACAAAAAAATAGAACAGCAAAAATATAAAACTTTACACTATATCTTTAAAATTTCTATTTAAGTCACTGTATTATTATTTGTACTAATTGAGACTTAAGGTCATTAGTGAAAACGTAATAGTGCTTAATACTAACATTTCTTAAATTAAAGACTTTCTACCGGGACCATCAACTAATATTTCATCAAAGTGTAGAACTGTTTAATCTTATAGATTAATTAAGTCCAGGGGAAAAAATTATCATAGTTAAAACTATTCAACACGAGTAATTTTTGTATTTTGTGATTTTTAGTAATTTCCCACTTCACATTTAGTAATTAGGCTGTGGATATTTATCTGGAAAACTACTAAACTAGTAAAACCAAAATAATATCTAACTGCGGTTAATTTTTTGATGGGGTAAAGTCTAAATCTGCGATAGCTCCGTTGTTACACCTACTTTTTATTTCTAGATGTAGGGCTTTTAACTAATTTGAATTGTCATTGCATTGACTTTCTGAATTGTTCAATTACCTTATAAAAACGGATTATAAACATTTACATTGAATTAAATAGAACCAGAGTTATCATTTATATCGTAAATTGTAACTTTAAATTCACATTTGTCGTGGACAATCCTGTTCTTTATTATAACAATAAGGATCCGATGACAAGTCAATGTTTTTTTTATCAGCACTAACTATGACCCAACGTGTATGTACCTGATGGCTACTTCAGACAATACTGAGTTCACATCGTGGTATTTAATACCATCATATATCAATGATCCGGGTTTCAAGTAAATTTACAACTACCTTTATTTGAAACTAGTCTAATTCATGCAACGATTTAATGTAACCGCCTTGAAAGTTTAGCATATAAAATAATTGTTATAATTATTATAAATTATAAATTGTTATAAATTATAATTATTATAATTTTTTAACAATTGATTGATGTAATTGCTTGTTTTGGGAAATCAGATAAATGTTATTTCGCGCATGAATTGGAGTTCCCGATGGGCCTTGAAAAATTGTTTCTCTTCTTCGATCATCACTAAATATCGTGATGGTGTATTCCTTTAAGTATTCTTGAAATCGTTCAAGTTCATTGATGACGTCTTCGTTCTGTGTTAGGCCTGTTCACATAAGCGTCTAGCATCGACCGTTTGACGATTTTGCCTCCGGGCGGGGTTACACAATCTGACGTAATTGTGGTAGCGTTTAGATTCATCAGACTTTTTTATAAAAGACATAGCCACGACTAACGCTCTTGCCAGACACGAATTGTCTCGGTCTATGATTGTGACGATAACCACTCCTCCATTTACGTAGTGTCTGGCAAGAGCGTTAGTTGTGGCTATGGCAGCTCACAAAGAAAGCTCACAAAATACAAAATAATGAATTTAAAAAGTAAGTTGACAATTCTACTAAAGATTTATTTAAATGAAAAAGATAGTTGGCAACAACAAGCAGGAAAAAGTTAGGTTGGAAATAGTGTTCCAGTAAAATGTTAAGAGTTAGTTTGGCACCACTGGCAGAGAAAAATTGCAAAAAATTAAGTTAGCAACATTGAGAATGAAAGAGTAAAAACAAGTTTTGGAACCTATCAAAAATAAAATACAAACAGTTAAGTTAGCAACTTTTTGAATGAAACATTCAAATGCCTTTAAAAGGTTGGAAAAACACTATCCCAAAGTTACAAAAAGGTAGGGTGACAGCTCAGCGAAAGAAATATTAGAAAGTTCGGTTGGCGACTCAGTGAAAGAAAGTTCGGTAGGAAACTTTGCACAAAAACAAAATTGCAATTCTAAAATTCTCAGTAAAATCTAAAACCATTTATTTGGTCAATCTGTAGGTATCGTATGGATTTATTCTCCAAAGTTTTAAATTTTTCTGATAGTGAGTAGGACGATAATAATTGTTGTTTGATGATCGAAATAATAGCTCATAAGTACTTTTATGTATAATGATCCATCATTACAGTAATATTATTAATGAAGGTCTGCATACATATAAGGTGAGATAACAACTGAATAATACTGTAATTTATTTGGGTAAATGAACATTGATTAATGTCTTAAAATTATTTGGACTAAGTTATTTAATATCCTTAATCAGCTATAGCGAGTGAAACTTCGAGGATATTACAAACATATAAATAAGTAAATAAAACTAGTTATTACCCAAATTATTTTTCATTTACTAGTCCTTAAATGAATACGATATCATTACTAATCCTAGCTAAAATAAAGTAACGAATAAAAACAAAAACAACAACGTAGCCAGAAAACAAACACACTGCACTGCCTATGGTCGGGCGCGGCGCGGCAACGGGCTCCGCGAAGGACAGTATTGCCGCTTTCTTATACCTCGATTTTTGAGGAAACGAAACACTTTAGAAAGATAAAGTTGGAGTAAAAAATGAAATTTGATTATTTATCTACAAATTTCCCGCTGACAAAATGTCCCTGACCAAAAAATAAAAAACTTTCCCGCAGAACAACTTTTTGTTGTCTGGTTTTGAAAACAGAGCAAAAAGTGTGTATTAAATTATTTTTATACCATTTAAAAACATTATTATTAACTTTAAATTATTACCATCGTTATTCTTAGACTCTATACTATAAGCATGCAAAATTTCAACAATATACTTCAACTATTACTGTTGATAATGGCCGTGTATCTGTCGCGAAGTTTTACCGCGCATTGAGCTCGCGGATCGTAGATTTCAGGCTGTAAGCCAGACCAACATGGCGGATCTTGCCTCACTTTTAATGCACGGGGCATAAGCACTTGTCTTCTCTATTCTCGCTGATTTTAAGTAGCACTTAGCGTTAATTTAACTTCATTTGATTTTTCCGCAAAATGAAATTTCCATATTTAACTTGAAGTAAATTTACTTCAATGGGTCTCACTCAGACTTTTGCGGTAGCAATTCTGTAACAAAGTTCAAAGAAAATTAAAAATAAATTATTACCGATATTCATTATATCATTCAACAAACGGTTATTTTTTATCAGTAAGTATGTTTATAGTTTCAATAATTCATTGCCAATGTTTCAGTTTAAAGATTTGTATCGGATTTCATATACATTACTGATGTAATAGCATAAAATATTATGTTTTAATACCGTTATGGCAACAAAATTAGATTCAATTAATCTTATTCATAATTTGCTATAGCAAATAGCAATGACAATTTTCACCTGGAACTATAATTATATATAGTGCCAATGTTAACTGATGCATTGTCTCCTTAGAAAAAGGTTCCAAACACCTTCTAGTTTTAGTGTTTACTAACTAAATCAACCATGTAACGAACTACAAAGAAAATTAGTCGATTTATCTAACATATGTGATTAGATCAGTTGCGAAAATTAAGATCAAAACTGCTCGCTGGACGCGGTGTTAATTTGCTTGTGGTTAAATCTACATGATGGTCACTGTGGGAGACCCGATTTACATACGCAAAGCATCGGTTTATATCAAACCATTGGCTTGGTAATTAGATTTGCACGAACTAACACCGTATTTTCAAGAAGTTATTAAGATAAATAGTAAACTGTAAGTTATTTTTCATAATTATTTTTCTATGCAAGGAAACTGCAGGATTTTTACAGTCGTGGTTGAATGTAAGCACAATTTCTTTCCTAAAAGTCAGGCTCACAATAATTATTTTGTGGGATTAACGGACTATCCTTTGGGAAAGGCTTATGGGATCAATTGTTTGGTCAAATTTAAATTACAAATTCGATTAAGTATTCCTTGCAATATACCTGGTGGCATCAATCACTAAAACTGTAGTATGATCAGAATAAAATGCACATCTACATTTAGTTCAAGGCAAGGAGGGAAGTCGAATAGTTTACCCTAACTCCTTTAGCATCTTGCTTTGCTCGGTTTGATCTCTGCAGTATTTATTAACAGGAGTATTTATTCCATTCTGCTTTAATGAACCCGTCAAACTGGCTATACCCTCTGACTGTGACAAAACTATCATCAGCACCGAGTAGGGAAGTGACGTACTAATACCTCCGCCTGATTTATTCACCAAGAGTTGAACTTCCATGTCAGATTTTAACTTAGTCCCTATTCGAAAAGTGGGATGAGTAGTAAAGTTATAAAGGGCTTTCGCGTATATAAGGCTCTCATCTACAAGATTACGTTTTGGGACTAACGTCAAGTTTTCCATTGGAAGTCATGGACCTATTATCACCATAGGATACCTCCTGATTTTGTATAATTCAAATTATAACCATCCGTATGCAAGAGCGACGAGGCCTATTTGTTAGTTCTTAACTATGCACCGCTTTACTTTCAATATCATATTAGGGTCTCCCACAAGAGTATAGCACAAATGTAGGGTTTGGTAGATATCATTAATACCCCCGATGTAGCAAACCTACGTACTCAGAGAATTTATAATGCATAATAAATATATATATATAAATATATATATATATATGTATATATATATGTATATATATATATATATATATATATATATGTCTTAATAACACATTAAACCACTTACCAGGATTCATAAGAAATATATTCACAAATATATTTAAAATATGAATTACAAGTGGCTTGAAGGGGCCATTGCCCCTAACCTTACTCTCATTGCTCCAATTCAGTTTGTAAACAAAGTAGACACTCAATCACATGTTTTAATGTAAACAAAGCAGACGTTTTTAAATTCCCATGTTTTTCTTACGGGGGATGTTTTGTGTTATTTCTCGTTTCCTAGTAACATTTTGGAAATACTACTATTTTTCTCGAGTCCCTGGGATCAAGACCTTTAATTCGAGCCCCCTCTCAATTATCCTGCAATTTGCCTGACTCCCACAATTTTGACTTACAAATTTCACTTACAGAATTATACATAAAGATTATCCTTAAGAATAACATTGGGGATAAAAAGCATGTTTGCTGCAAAAAGAAACACAAAATAATGGGGTTTCAAGCAAATATCAATAGAAGTCATCTAAGTGAAGTCATATACCAAGTTGCATCCATATACATTAATAAATAAGCGATGTATAACATTTTAACTATTCTCTATAAGAACAACATGGGGACCGAGTAGGCCTACCTACGTTTGTTGCTACGGGAACCTTAGGCAAATACTTGTTTTTTTTTGTGCAAACCACAATAAACCACGACCAGATTTAGCCATATACCAAGTTTCGTCAGTTTACATTCATAAATAGGCGAGGTATAACATTTTTCTTTTTCTCCCTAAGAATAACATTAGACAACGTAAAGTGTTTAGCGTTTTCAATATCTCAGAAACCAATTGTCGTAGAGCAATGGTCAAAATACCAAATTGATTGTTTCTTAAGCTGAATTCAATAGTGAAAATTAAAATTTGATTAAAATAATAATTACATGTGAACCCCCCCAACCAAAAAAAAACCACTTCCGATAGTGCGATTCGTCTTGTTTTCGAACTCGTACAGATAAATTGTACTTTACACATTTGTACCAAATTTCATTAATATTGGAACTTTTTACGTAGGTTATCGTGCTTACAGCAATATATTGATTAAAAAGACGAACAACTTACTACCTTGGTTGTACCTTGGTTACTACTTATTTCGGTTTAAGCTTCTTCAGACATAATACAAAAAACTTGTTATAACCTATCACTTAACAAAATTGACATTTTCTTAATGTAAATAAAGCAATTGATAAAGAAATTTTTTAAAGTAGTGACAGCTGATTATATACTGTACATGTGTGTGTGAATACATATATAAAAATTGGAACGATGGTGTTTTTGGCATCTGGGGACCTCAAAACAAAACGTTATCATGGTTCCGGGCCTAGGTCTTACCATGCTGACTACGTGAGTAAAGCCGTAGTACATCTGGTAATTTGCATAAGATTACGATAGTAAAAATCCTCATAAAAACTAAATAACTAAAAACATCTTGAACCCAAAAGAGCAACAAAACCTAAAGCCACCAAGACGAACCAAACACTAAACACCAAACTTGAAACCAACATCAACGAAGCAATTTGGAAGCGATTTGGTTTTGGTATTTTAATTCATTTTGATTTCGTTTTGTTTATTCTTTGTTTTTGTTCATTATTTCTTTGGTGTATTAGTTTCTGTTTTTGTTTTTGTTTTTATTTTGTTTATGTTTGTCTGTTTTGTAAATAGCACCTGCATGGATTATGGGTATTGAAGGTTTTTGTTATTTGTACGATTTTACTAAAAAAATTTCAATTGCTTAGCTATTTGTCAAGTGATCTTCATCATCCTTATATCATATGTTTTTGCTTAAAAATTCATATTTTTTAAATATTCAGATAAAATAGTCGATTATTTTCCGTTTTCAAGATATTAATAGTCAATGATATTAAGTTTTAGAGAATTTAATTGGCTGTCATTTTAAAACGGTAAAAGATAGAAACCCCAAATGTAAAAATAAATTAGCCCTAAACTAGCATAACATACATGTTAAAATTTGAGCAAGTTCCTCGAGTGATTCCTAAGATATGTTGTATTGATTAGTTATTGATAAAATCACATACAGATGAAAACGGAGCGATTTAGAAAAACGGTTATACGAAGTTGTTTGCTCCTCATGATGAGTTCTATCAAATCCGGCATCCTATACAATAATAGCGTGTAGTGGCGACGTGTAACCACCTATTCCGAGTAAACTACTGAAAGTAGAGCGGCCAGGTTGGTGTCAATAGATATTCCTTAGCCCAAGTATGATGAAAAATACGAAATCATAAATTTACTCAGTTATAAGTTTGCAATTGGCAAAAAACGCGTTATTTTTTAACAAAGCAGACAACTATTCCTAACTAAATTTATGTTTTTGGATTGAAATTTGCAAGCAGTAAGAAACACAAATTACATGCTGAATGGAAATATAAAGTTTATAATACTGTATAAATGTGTCAGCAAAGTTCAATTCAGATTTATGTATTCTATATTTAGATTTATATTTCAGTTGTTGTTTACTTTTACTCTTGCGGCGAAATTGGGGTTAATGGAACCAGGAGTAGATGATTTTCCTTTTATAAATCCTGGGTCTCATAAAATATGACATCAGGGTGGCATTCTAGCGGTTCACTGCCTGAACTTTAATTTTTTAGGTCGTTTTTCAAGTTGTGTTTAAAACTGAATCTATTCGTTTTTTTTAACATCGTTGACAGCCATACTCCCTAATGTAATATAGCAATTTGTGTATGAGTATATGAAAAAACATGACTAAGACACAAAAACAGTTAAAAATAAGAGGTAAAAATCCCAAGGTAAAATTAACCACATAAGGTTTGTGAAGGTTTGACGATTGATATCAACTACATTACAGTTACATATTTTAAGTTTAAAATTCCGATTCATTTTTGTTATCTAAACATTTTTTTCAATTTCGAATATACGTGCTGTATTGGATGAAATTGGGTGAAACTGGATGAAATTATGGTAAGGAATGTAATGCAGTGGATAAGAAAACTAAGGACTATTTACCTATCCTATTAGTATTGAATAAAATGTGAAATATTTTTCCATACAGTTTATAGCTAACTAGATTTTCCTGTGCGCAGCTTGCGCATACCATTTTGAGAAGCGAAAATAGTAAATACGAGTAGTTAAATATTATACAAAACAATGACAGTCTGTAGTTATATGTAATCCTTAAAACAGCTGTTTATTTAATTGAATTAAGAAAAAACACATGTAACATAAACTCAATAAAACTCTTATCCATATAGGCAGAGCCCTGAGGCCTAAATTGAAAATCTAAAGCCAGTTTGCACATCTGCACACCTAGACGCGCGTTTTACTGTAAAATATGTAGGGGTAAATCATATAACAAAAAATCCTTATTGTTTAAAAAATTTGCTGTAGTGTACTAATAATTAAAAAAATAGATAGATAGATAATTATGTCTTTTTGTTGGTCTATCTTCAGGTAGTTTGTATGTTAGCAGATGAAATGCAATTAAATGTTGGTAAATATATAGACTGAATTTTTATCATTTAGTTATAAAAGCAGTGAAAGTAGTTAGGTTAATTTGTATTACAAATTTGAACCTGATGAACAAACCTTTCAACGTTTAATAACATTTAACTGCAGTTTTAAGAAACCCAATTTGGCTTGAAGTGGCACCAAAATGACTTTTATTCAACATCAAAAACTAAACTAAAAACAAAGTTTAAACTAAACCCTTTTGAGCTATTGCATGCAGGCGTAGAATGACTTTCGTAAAAAGACACTTTTTGAATTTAGACCATGGAGGTAGTATTACTATATCTATACATCATTTATAATACTATATCTATACTACATCTATACTTCCTCCATGACACGTATTAGACACGTTCTAATTAATATTTTTAATATGCATTATGTTGGAGCTTTATAACAATAACGCCTTTAAATTTTGCGCTGCAGATTCCCATTTTGTTCCATTAAATTTATTTAAAACTAGTGAACAATACTTCTTTAGTTTGTTTAAGCCCGTCATTTTTGACGGGCTAATAACAGCTAGTTTATACCTCAATCACGCGGGACACTCTGTATAGTATTGCACTTACTATTTTACAGTGTTAATAAAAAAGCATATGCTTTAATGGCTGCTAGGCTGGTCAACTCTAATGATGGATAGCGTTATCAGTCGAGTGTGGATCCTTGTTACGTCATCATCCTCGCTCGTTAATCACCTCAGGGTTCATCATCTACTTCATCTACTGACACTTTGATCAAACAACAATATTACTTGCCTCACTCAAACATATGTTGAAAACATCAGCAGTTTTAGTTTCAATGGATTTCAGTCTTTCCTCTTTCTTTCAAGTATAAACTGGATCACACGTATAATAGTCACGAGTTTTACTAATTAACATGTTGTTGTTAAGACAATTTCGGAAAAATAAAATATCCTACTCATGTCACACATTTTAAAAGGCTAATTTTGAAATAACTTTTGGCCTAATGAAGTGGGAATACACTGTGCCAAATTTAAATGTGTTTTCGTGACCTAACACAAAACCCTCACATCACCATATAGCATATAAATATGTTTGTTATGCTGCATAAATGTATAATAATTCATAAACCGTTTTGTAGACTTCGCCTAGGTGGCAATTTAAAGTGTACAAATTCATACACATAATGGGTATGCATATTACATTTCATTACAAGTATATTTAAAATATCTTTATTCGCTGTTAAATTTCCTCTGGTACACCACAGAATTCAATTACTCAAAGTACTCAAACAGTTTCTTCTATGAAAATATAAGCAATTTAACAAAATATTTCCCAATTGAAAGTTTAGTAGTTTTAATTAAATTTAAAAAATAAAACATAAAGTATAACGATAAAAGTGACTCTTTATTAGAATATGTTCAGTTAAACTGAAAATCCGCCATACCAAAACTAAACGGTTTACATAGAGAAAACCTTTATATAGTATTGTGTTATTAAGTTCATTATGATTCTTAAAATATCCGAGAATCTCCATTGGCTTTCCGCCATTGGTCTTAAAGTTTCAATTTTTAACTATTGCACAATGATTTTGTTTGGTCAAATGAGTTATTAAACATATTATATTTATTTATTTAATAGCTGTTAGGGGTCATACACGTATTATGTAACGCATTTTTTTGTCATTTCAGACCCCTCCCCTCACCCACGTAACGCACCATAATGCTTCACCATACCCCCCTACCCCCCAATGTGGTACAAAACTCAATCGTAGTAGGCTTTAAAACTGCTTAAACCTTTTAAACATCGTTTTATTAGCAATCTGGAATATGGATTTCAATGGATCATTAAACTTTAAATGACTTTAACATCATTTTTTAAAGTGATTTCAAAGCAAAATGTATTTATATAGAAACAAACAAGACTGTGTGTGGTTTGTAGCACGGATTGATAATGACAAAATAGTTGTTATTTTACTTACGTCGTCAATCCAAGTTTGTTTGTGATGAACGCGTTTCGGCGCTAGGCCATCATCAGCATCCATACTATACACTATACACTAGATCATTCGTTAGACCTGCGTTGCTTAGGTCTAGTAGCAAACTGCGTCATGTTGTTAAAAAAACGAATATTTACACACTTTAAGAACGTATACACGACCACCAAAAATACTAATATAAAACCTCGCACGCACGGGTAAGGGAGCCGGCTGATTGTAAAAGCTGATAAAGGTAGCATGATGGTAGTATCACATAGGGATACATACAACAACAAAATTTAGAATTTTATAGATGAAAATAATATAACCAAACTAAATAAGGATCCAACTACTAAATACACAAGAGACATAAACAGCTTAATCAATAAAAGTAAAGAACTTTGTCATGAAAACAAAAAACTATTTTTGAAAGTAACAAACCTGAAAGCGCCCAAAATCACTGGCCTACCAAAGGTTCATAAGCAAGATGCTCCAATAAGACCCTTGATACATTTTAAAGAAGCCCCATCATATTTACTGGTCAAAAGCAGTCAGTAACGTTATCACAGTTGAAATAAAGTAATTAATTACAATAAACAATAATCGTCTGTGGTCCGGGGTATATATTTTGATAAATGTATATAAAACGTAGGGGGCCATTTAAACTAACCCTGTATAATACTGATAGAGATTTGTAGTAAAAGAACATTAGTTTTACCTCAGAGTAAAAGCAAAAAAACTGTTTTCCCCTCTAGAAAAACAAAAATATAAATATAAAAATATGAACTATGTTTATATAACCCTTAATTATCGTGCTAAAAGTGATAAATAGCATTTGTGAGTTCGCAGTTATATAAACATGTTTTAAAAAACTATTATTTACGTTATTACATTTGGGAAAATGTAACAAGTAAGACTAATTTAGACAGCGTAAAACAAAATTACAATAAACTTCAGAAACTCAGTTCGAACAAATCAAGACAACCCGTAATTAAATTCTACTGTTAGAAAGTTTAGTTATAATGTTTCGTAACGAGAGTAACTTTTTAACTTGCAAAATGTGAGTAATTATTATTTTTCTTTTAGCATTCTGTTTATTTTTTACATGGGGCTAAGGTAGTTTTATTTTTTTTAATAGCAATGATTTTTATTTAATGGTTTATGTCTTTCGTGCCTAATACGTTCTTTCTCATCCCAAAGTTATATCACAATCCTGCGGAGTTATTTTAACAAACAAATGGATAGTTGTTTTTTTTTTGTTAAAAATGTGAACAGACAATTAACTGATTATTTATCAGTTGATGTAAAGTAAAACAATCCAGCAGTCTTATTTATCAATTACTAGCTGATGTACCCGTTCTTCGCACAGGGGTTTTCTTTACCCGTTCTATAGTCAATGCAATTTTCATTTTAGTTAGCTTGAAACAGCTGTTCTTGCTTTCTGCTCTTTAAGCTGTCAAATGGAAGTGTCCTCAGCTGTTCGCATTACAGTTTCTGAATGTTTACTTTCTTCTGAAATGTAAAAATTGAAACTTAGGACGTTCACGGGGCGTGGCCCCAGGGGATTTTAAGGAAGTGAATAGGCCTATGTGTTGTATGGGTTCAAGATCTACCTTTGTGTAAAGTTTCAGCCCAGTCGGTCCAGTGTTTTTTCGTTTACCCATGGGTTCAGTTGGGAAGAATTTGGTTTCTTGACTGTAGACCAAACCATTATCCCCTTATATACATGCTGGACTGGTGGGTCTGACTAACCCTGTATATCAAGATGGCTGTCATATGGGCAATAGGGTTAAGTGAATCCTACCTAAAATTTGAAGCTTAGGGTATGAGTAGTTAGTAAACAAATAATTAATGTCCGACATGTCTACATGTTTGTATTAATCTGCCTGTCAATAAAGCCATCACACATATATCAAAACCTATATCTTTATTATTAAAAGAATTTATATATTTTTGTTGACTATTTTCGAACTATAAAAATATTATTTAGTTTACATGTTTGGTATCGATCGAAAGCTCTCTAGATGTGCCTTTTGGGATTTTGAAACATATCTGACTTCAGGGTTTTCCCCATTGGTTATCAAAGTTCCATGTTAATCTTGTGTAGCAATTGTTTTTAGCTAGTCTTATATTCATAAACTCTTTATTTATCGCCAGCTAGTATGTTTTTTCATTACACGTACAGTATCAGTACTATTAAAATTATTACAAATTCCAATTACATTACTCGTATTATTATAAAACCCATAAATGGTATTATTTATTGTGACAAAACTACAAATTAATCTTTTTATCAGATTTATTAAATAAGGTATCGTTTTTCTTGACATTATATTCTACATTTGTTACCTATCTCATATGTTGGTAATTTTCCCAGTTTTTTTAATAAAATTTGAGATTACCATTTTCAAGTGGCGTTTACTTCTCAAAAACAACGTAAAACAACTGTAATAAGGATGCATATATTCCCAATTTAATTTTTAATTTGGATTTTATATAATTATATAAAACGAAATTTGGGATAGTTCATCAGATTATTCACAGAACACAGCACACCTAACTGTTCTTACATTACTCGCGTCCCAAGAAAAAGGGCGAACGAAAAAATCGTACTTCGTATCTGTGATATAATAAGGTAGTCTAAGGTAGAGCATTATATATAAGGTAGTGCAGGTTTTGTTTATGAAAATGTAATAAAGTGACTAAACGACAGGAAAATAAAACAATTGAGTCTGAGAGTAGTTAAGTACTGAACACGAGTTAATTTCAAACAAAATATTGTAAACCTATAAAATAAATACTTCCCACAACCACGGAAAAAAAGCCGTTAAAATATGTAACATTAACTTACAGTCTACTTAAAATATTCAATTCAAGGTGATTTAAAACCTGCCGACATTTACAAACTGGCGTCCTATTTATTTGTGGCGCGGAGTCATTTGTGAACGATCACGTCCGAGTCGCAAATGGGGCAGTAATTTTTGCCCGAAGATACGCCCCAATCATAAATCTTTCCTAATGTTTATGTAGTTACCTTTCCTCTCAGAGTTAATCTAAAGGCAGACCTCAAGGGATGTATAATGTGGATTTCAATTCTCACTCTTATGTAACGAGATCCGATAGTTAAAAATATAGGTTATTATTCAAAGGTAAATGTTGTATGGTTTTATTTGGAAGTCGCAGTTTTTAAAACTAGTATAATAGGTTGTTGTACTTGCCTGGACGCGTTATCTAAGATCCTAAAATTTATGATAATTTAAATCTGAATAAAAATTCTCTTTGAAAACAAAAAGTGTGTGTGGTATGACATAAATACTTTTCTTACCGGACACGGTAGCTCAGAGTTAAGTGTCTGACTAGCAGGTCAGACGTGGCCGGTTCGATCCCGACCCCTGCCGACTCCTGTAAGATCATGAGTTGTCACCCCTGGCTTGCCCATGTGACTAATGCCGTTACGGTACTTTACTGTCTTTAGTTCACCGCACAGATCAATAGCCTATGGTAACGAGCAGTTTAGGACGCTTAAAGCTCGTATCAAATCAATAATTAGGATTACTAACGGTTATAAAACACCCGTGATATATACTTTTTTATTATAACCGTTATCTACGGATCTCTTTAACAAAGCTGCATCGAGTTTTTTTATTGTTATCGCGGTGAGGGGAGAGAACGGATCTGAAATTCCCGTTGTCGCCTGTTCATACCCACCCCCCTTGGATATCCTTGTTAATCTGGGACGCGCGGCTGCCATTGCGGCTTGTCCACAATTTTAACATGATAACCACTCCATATGGTATCGAATATTATCCATTCGATATAATAACCTTCGTACCAAATTATTGCGTTTGAAATTTGTGTCAGAAAAACAATCTGAGTATGTCCTTACTTTAATGTTCAAACTTTACGGACAAATAATTTAGATGCTTGAAATTAGAAAGTCTTTTTGGGAAATAAAACAAAGCCACGTGTAGTATTCTTTGCAGAGGCTAACATAATTATTTTTTGGGGTAAATTTTTAAACTTGTTTATTATATAATATATACTGTATAATCATTTTATTAAAGTAATGCCTGTAGAATATTATCATTATAATTTTAATGCCTATAGGGTAGAGTATTTTGAATTTATATTTCCAATCTCCAGAAAGGCAAACTTAAAGAATCAATCTTATACGCTGATATAAAACAAACTGTTACAGTTTGGAAAACTGAAAATCACATTAACTAACCAAAAAGGTGCTTTTATGTAATGCATATAGATGGATATAGGTGAGAATTCAAATTTCACACACTTTTAAAATAGTATGTCCAATATTCACCCCCAATGTTTCAGCAGGAAATATCGCTGTCTTAGCTGTTTTGGGTCTTTCAACGTTAATCGCATTATTTATTTGTTAACATTTAAATTCGTATAGTTTCAGAGGTCGTATTTTGCCACATAACACTTCATTATTTTGAATCAAATTGCCTTGTGGTTATATCACAAAATACCCCCGACGCAGCAAACCTGCATATTCAGCGAATTGCAAATGGTACTTCACTACGTCATGAAGCCACATACCAACTTTCATCAAAGCATATTCATAAATAAGCATAAATATTCATAAATAAGCAGTATGGCTCAATAACCAGAAAAAAACGGTTATCCATAACATAGTCCTCCATAAAAGATATAAAGCAACATTATGTCCTTTTGCATACAACGATTTTAAGATATTAAGAGGTCAGTGCAAGTCCCTTTCCCAAGAATGCTACAGAAACTGTACCACTAGATTGGAATCAAATATACCCAAAAACATCAAAGCGTTTTGGGGCCACGTCAAGCAACTTAAGATATCATCTGTTACGAGATGAGATACCATATCATGTATAATGAAATCAAAGTTGAAAATCCTGTAGAGCAGTGTAATTTATTTGCCAATTTGTTCTCTTCAGTGTTTGAGAGGAACTATGCTCCTACTGAAGCCTATTACTTTGGAACCGGTAAATGTATCTCAATCCTTAAAGTTACACCTACAGAAATTGAAAGAAAGCTTCTCTACCTTGACTCCTCAAAAGGCACAGTCCCGGACAATATTCCCCCAGTGGTACTGAAATATTGTGCCCCAATATTAGCGCCTCATCTTGCTGTTTATTTTAACTATTTTTTTGGATCAAAGCAATTTGAAGCTGAGTTATGTTGTTCCCATATTGAAATGTGGAAAACCGGAGGAAGTTAAGAACTATAGGCCTATCACGATTCAATCTACCATGGCCAAAGTATTTGAAGACCTCGTACTTGACCTGCTATGTTTTGAGCTCAAACATGATATCGCACCCATCAACATGGTTTTAGTAGCGGTTGGTCGACTGTAACCAATATAATGGTACTGGAGGATTATATTATGAAGGCACTGAACAAACGTAAACAAGTCGACTGTATTTTCTTGGATCTTTCTAAGGCTTTTGGTCGAGTGAACCATCAGATTCTTATTTCCACACTCAAAGTTTATGGCATTGAAGGATCTCTGTTTCATGGATTGCCAGCTACTTGTCGGATCGAAGCCTAATAGTTCGCCATGCAGGAGCAACTTCAGAGAAATTCCAAGCACAATCTGGGGTACCCCAAGGATGGCATTTATCACCATTCCTATTCAGTCTGTATATCAATGATGTGGCCAACAGTATATCTACTAACTTCGGATTCCTTATATTTGGTGACGACCTGAAGATATTCTACGAAGTTTCTTGCGCCCAAGATCATACTCAACTACAGGAGACTTTGGATGCAGTCATAAAGTGGTGTCAGCATAATTGTATGCAAGTCAATGGAAAAAAGTGTGCGGTTTTAACTTACTCACATAAGATGAATACAATTTCATACAATTATGTTTCTGACGGAGTGCCTATTTCAAGGGTTAATACTTTTAAGAATCTTGAAGTTGTGGTGTCGTCAACGTTTGAGTTCAAAGAACACATCACACATATTAGTGGCAAAGCCAATTCCTTACTATGATTTATAATCGGAACCTCCCGGGATTTTACCAGTCTAACTACCATTGCTCTACTTTTTAGAACACTAGTCAGGCCTGTTTTGGTGCATGCAGCGGTGATATAGAACCCTTACCTTAAAGGAAAAAAGAAGTACTGGAGAAAATCCAATAATGTGTTCACAGAGTCATTGGTGTGCGTTTGGGTTTTAGATATGACGAGGTGCCCATTGCTGCTCTTGCCAATATGTTCGATTGCCAGAGTCTTGAGCTCAGAAAAATAAACCTGTATATTTTATTTTTGAGCAGGCTGATAAATGGCAGGGTTGAATGTTCGGAGATTCTGGAGACTGTGGATTCCAAATACCAAGGGGTACCCGTTCCAGAGATGTCTTCGGGAAACATTTCTACCCCAATGTTTTCAGTTACCATGCATGTTCTCAGGATGCAGAGAGAAGCAAATCTACTGTGTGATCTAATAGACATTTTTAACTCTACACCTGGGTTTCTCAAGAAGTCACTGCGTGAAATCCAAGTGCAAGTCCAATCAATGCAAATGATGTACCACTTTCTAGTCTTTTGTGCATGTTATACACTATTGATGTTTTTCTATTGATTGTCCTGTACCTTGTCATAATTGTCTTAAATTGTACACTTTGTATTGTAATGGTCAAACAACTAGCTTCAAATTGTAGCTCTGATTTTTTTCTGGGATTATTGATATCCATGCATGTTAGTTTAAGATTGGATGTTGAACAATTCGTACAGTTAGCATTGCCAGTAATTTGTATCGAACAAGTTGAATACGTACATTGAATTTGATTGTTAAAAGTACAAGTATTGTATCGTTATGATTGTATCTATTAGTTAATGCATGTGAATCATATCATGTTATTATATGTATGAAAATGGGTATTCCGTAAATAAATAAATAAAGCGAGAAATTACATTTTATTTATTCTCCATAAGACAAACATTAAGAATGAGTATGCAGGTTTGCTGCATCGAGGACCACAAAAAACTGGTTTTTATGAAAATACCAATGGATCACCACCAGATGAAGCAACATACCAAGTTTTACCAGTTTATGGTCATAAACAAGCAAGATATCGCACGTTTCTTATTATCCGTAAGAATAGCATTATAGCTGCTGAGTACTCAGGTTTGCTGCCATAGGGATCCCAAAAAATTGGTTTTGTATGTAAATATCAGTAAACCCTAACCATATGAAGTTACATACCAATTTTCATTAATATATGTTCATTAATAAGTGAGATATAAAATTGCACTTGTTCTCCATAAGATGAACATTGGACAACGCACTGTGTTGAGCACTTTCAATATCTCGGTAACCAATTGACGCAGAGCGATGATCAAAATAACAAATTGTTTGTTTTTTAAGCTAAATTCAATAGTCTAACTTAAGTTTGGATTTAGAAATAATTATATGTAAAAAGTATAAAAAATACATTTTTGGGGTACAAAACCACGCTTATAATGGTGCGATCTGTCTAGTTCTCGAACTCACGAAACTAGATGCTGCCTTACACGTTTATACCAAATTTCATCAAGATTGGACCATTTTTACAAAATTTATCGTGCCTACAGACACACACACACACACACACACACACACACACACACACACACACACACACACATATATATATATATATGAATTTGAATGAATGGTGTTTTTGGCTTCTGGGGCCTCAAAACGAAAAGTTATCATGGTCCCGGGCCTAGGTATTACCATGCCGACTACTGTAATAACTTCTTCCCTATAGGGAAAATTCGCTAAAAAGTTCATATTTTTAAAATGCGGATTCTTAAAGCCAAATAATAGATATAAAACGGTGTCCATGATCTTGTTATAGATTAAAACGAGTGAATATAATTTAAATAAACGGTATCAGGAAACTGACACATACTTTCTCCCTTTTAGCCAAACTTTAATGACAAAAATATTTGTTATTTACTAAATATAGAATATGAAGTATAGATAAATGTACAGAAAATTGTCCAAAATAGTTTATTTCAGAAATATCCACCCAAATCCCTTTTTGGGAGGCACTATAGAGTCCGTTGCTACACACAGTGGTTTTGAGAGGGGAAATGCCCCCTTGCCCCCCCAAGGTTAAATAGCAACACATTTCGAACATCATCTGTTGGTCAATGCTAACTTGACCTGCATATCAAATTTTAATGAAATTGATCAGTAAATAAGAGAGAAATAGTTATTTTTGTATTCCCCATAAGAATAACATTGGACAACGTACTGTGTTTACCGCTAAATGAAAATTTCAATTTTCTCCGCAACTAGCAATCGTAGAATAGTAATTTAAAATACTAATTTATTTAGTTTGTTAAGCTCTTTTTAATGGTGAATAGTAATATTTTTTAACATTTATGATTTTTTATGAAAAATCCAAAAACTGAATTTTGGATGTTTTAAGTCCTGTAATTTCTGAACCCGAATTTTTCCAGAAATGCGGGTGGTGTCATTTTGTTGGAAACCTAAAGTTCTACAAACCACGAAAGTTTAATCAAAATCGTTAGAGCCGTTTTTGAGAAATTTGGATTTTTCATGTTTTTTAGCGGTTTTAAGGGGATAATTACCCTTAAAAATCAAAAATTCAAAAAAATGAAAAAAGTGCCTGGAGATATCATGGATTAGTACCTACATACCAAATTTCATAAAAATCGGCCCATAGGTTAGGGCTCTAGCTCTGTACACATCCACACAGACACACACACACACACACACACACACACACACACACGGACACACACACACACACACACAGACAGACATCACGTAAAAACCACTTTTTTGGGTTCAGGGAGCACCAAAACAAATATTTCCACTAACAACTCAAATTCGAAAATTTTTACGAAAACAATACTTTCTCCATATACTATGTATAGGGGGAGAAAGTAAAATGTATAATTTTTCAAAACACAGTCATGAATAATTATACCGTAAAACCCTTATGAAACCCCCACAACATATTAAACTCTTTCAAAGAAGGTTTAAAATTACTTATGAGTAATACAATTAAAAATAATGTTTACATAACAGCATTGCAAAATGTGGATTTAAAGCTCATTTGTTTTATTTCGGTATTCGTCACTGTTGGACACTTTGAAATAAAGATCCCTCCAGCTATTTGGAATGAATTCGTAATCAAGCATTCCTCAGACTGGTATATTTATTTTCAATTTTCCATCTATTTTGTTTATAAATGCACTGAAAGCATTCTAATAAAAACTAGTTGTCCTGTTGCTCGAATCCGAGCAAGTCTGTACCCAACGAAAGGTTACTTCAGTTGCAAACAAACGTAACAAAACATCTGATATTAAAACTGATGATAATAAACACGTAGTTTAAACTTCCGCCGTCGGAAAGCACCACTGTTCCGAAAATTCAGCCCTTTACTGTATTTAAGTGATGCTCTTTCTTAAAATTATGAGACGTATTGGCAAATATAAGTAAAAGTACATTAAATTTGACACTTCAAACGTTAAAAACCGTCCAGCCGTTATCGAGTTATGACTGTAAAGAAAAAACCGCTATAGCGTATTAATATATAGCTATTGACATGACACACCATTTCACATAAAATCCACAATGTAACACAACTTGTAGTAGTATATAGATGTTTATACAATAATTAGTTAATACAAAAATTACACTATCAAAAGTATAATGTTTGTGCTAGCGTATTTTTTATTAAATCTGACAATATTTTAACTAAGTGCCTAGAACATAAAGTATTGTAGGTAGATGACTATATGGCCAGCTAGTAAACAAGGTTGTGAGGGGTAAGGGTAAGTTATCCCCACCACAATCCTTGCTTATCATATGCCATTGGGCAGTGATTTTTGTTGTATTGCAAAATTGTATGTCAGCAACTGTTAAACTGCATTTTGTATTTATGGATGTTATATTGATTGCTTCTTGATAGTTTCTTGGCTTTGCCAATAAACAGTGTATCAACAGTGTAGGGAGTAACGTTCCATTCAACCCTTTGTTTAATAGCTAGCCATAAAGTTATCTCTCCATGTAGTATGTACCGTGAGATTTCATCTCTTATAAATTAAACGAGATCGCACGCAGCACGCTGACGTGAAGGAAGTGAATTTCCGCATTAAAACCTTAAAAAGATCAAATAAAGGGGTTAAACTAACACTGGATACATTTGAAAATTGAAAAGTTTTATTTGTTGGCTGTTCTGATGCTCCTGGTTATATTTAAATTCCCTAATAGACTTACAATGTTGTACATTGTAAAGTTAGAAGGGGATATAGTCGGGATAACAAGTTGGTATAGGGGTATTGGGGGTGATAAAACGATATTAAGATATGAAAAACAGCCTTTTCAGTGTAAAACCCCATAAGACAACGTACTGTATTTTGACAATTAACATTTTCTTTAATAACTCGGTAAGTAATTATGCTAGAATGATGAGGGAGGGCTTACAATCTTTGGATTTTTATGCACAATACTTTAATGTATCCCCAAAAACTCACAATTTTAAAACTTAAAATCCCATACAAAGAGGGTTAGAGTTTTCCGATTGTTTCCGAACTTGTCAAACTAATTATAAAAAGTAATGCCTCTACCAAATTTGAAGTAAATCGGGCAAAAATTGTGACCGCTAGAGTGCAAACATATATACACATATAACATATATACATATATATATATATATATATAAAGTTTTTAGAGACCCCTCAAAACGTGTTCAGGGGGTCACGTTAGGAACTTTTATGGTGGTCCCGAGCTTAAGTCTCACCGTGCGGGTCATGCTAATAGTTCACTTTTCCTTGGGAAATTCACTAATAACCGCTGAGGCTTTTGGTGATGAGTTATTTATATTATTCTTATAGAACGTTGTTTTTTCATCGTTATTATTATTTCGAACTTAATATTGACAGTAAAAGTAGAAACTTTTAATGGATTTATTGTTTTATATAGGATTGTTATAATGATTTAGTAATACAATTTTATAATTAAAAAATATATTAATACAGGCTTGTTATATTAATATGATAAACATTTCATGATAAAACCAGCAAATTGCTATAGACTTTTGTAATAATATGCCTAGTAACATTTTTTCATTTAAATTTATTCATTTGGCAGTGTAAAAAAAATGTAACGGTTATCTTTTTCAATTAATAAAATTATATAATGATGTCTGTTGATGTTTATTTACCATGATTTTAATGATGCCTATTTACTTTTAGTTGCTGTAGTGATCTTTATTGATATCAATACATGTCAATAAACTCTTAATGATTTCTATTTACCTCGGTTTTAATGATTTATATTGATGTCTATTCATGTCTAGTGATACGTATTTACATCAATAGACTTCTATTTATATCACCGAACGTATTGTGATATCAATAGAAATTTCTATTGATTTCTATTGATCACTTCCACTAGGGTTATGTATAAAGCCTTTAATGCACACTTTGGACTGTCGCATGACCCCTGGTATCACCACGAAGGTTGTCCTGGAGTACAATATAATATAGATTAAAAATCAATAAAAGCTTCAAGGTTGAGGTTTAAGCAACTTTAATACACGCGCGGGCAATTGTTGGCTCTCATCGCGCGTATAGTCATCAGCTCGCATATTGTGAGGCCTCGGGGCGGTTAAAAACCCTAGCAACACGTTATTCATAAATATCTAGATGGAAGCACTTCTATTTATTCAGCATTTTCAATTTATTCTATGTTAACACCCTTAGCATGGGTTGGTTAGAGAAATAGGTATCGGGCGGAAGATTGCAAAATAAGTCGATTTATGGCCTAACGAGCTTTTAATATTTATTGACAGTTAATGCCTCGTGTGTTACTTCAAGTGCTAATATAATTGTCTTTTATGATTTCGGGAAGCAAGTAATAGCTTAGAAAAATTATTACGCTTCACATAGGCTAAACAACTGTTTGTTTCTGTTGCTGGGTTGTTTTGCAAAGAAATTATAAAAGGAATTCAAAGAACGAATGGCAAATATCCCTGGTGGAAGTGATCAGTAGAAATCAATAGAAATTTCTATTGATATCACTAAACCATTCAGTGATATCAATAGAAGTTTATTGATGTAAATACGTATCACTAGACATCAATAGAAATCATTAAAACCAAGGTAAATAGAAATCATTAAGAGTTTACGTATTTATATTAATAAAGATCACTACAACAAATACAAGTGAATACACATCACTAGACAACATTAAAATCATGATAAATAAATATCACTAAAATCAATACACTGGGAAATAAACATCAACCAGACATTATTGTACAGTTTTATTAATTTAAAAAGACAAATTTAAAATTGTTCGAAAATGCCAAATGAATAAATTTAAATAAAACAATAAGTATAATTTATAAATTATGAAATTTATGTAAATTCTGACCATCTGTATTTCTTAATCCTTTTCAAATAAATTTAAAAAAGAGGGAATTGTATGATAAACAACTTCTAAATAAAAACTCTTTTCTTTAATGCTATTAGTGAATTTCCTATGAAAAGTGAACTATTAGCATGACCCGCACGGTGAAACTTAAGCCCGCGACCACCATAGAGTTCCTAACGTGACCCCCTGAATACGTTTTGGGGGGTCGTTAAAATAAATGATAAATAAATGATGATTTTATTTCCTTAAAAAGCAATACAAAACAAGTACAGTGGAGAAGTTGGAAATAAACTGACCACTTTAACCAGTTGTGTGGTCAGTAAAACTAAAATAAAGCTAATGAAAAACAAAATAATACTTCAGTCTAGCTCAACATGTAAAGCTGCTCCCTGTGATGTTTGATAAATACAACAAATAAAAATACAAAAGGAGTAACAATACCAGACTATAATTAACTTTACACCAACAAAATTATCAAGAATAATATTTAAAACAATACTAATATAACGTTTACCTATAAAGGATACAATCAAAAACAAGATTTACTCATAAACTAGATTAAGCAAAATACTTTTAATTTTGAGATATGAGAGAGGCCAGCTGATACTGTTATCACTCGCACACGCATACACACAGTTGACCCTTGCCTCTAGATAGCAATGCTTCTGTCGCCAGCGCTACCTCACACCGATACCATCAGGCGGCTGGTAGCCCGTAGGCCGTCAAAACTCCGTCCCTGTATGGCCCAGTATGAGACGCTCTTAGTTAGCCGGTAGCCCGCAAAGGCTTCCAAGCTAACCGTTTAACACAATCACAGTTACATTCATACAAAATTCATTCCCTTGAAAACTTATGTTAGAATTAAATACATTAACTTACGTCTTTTTGTTCCAATAGCCAATTAAATATTTTTTTATAAAAATAATTTTTCGAATTAATTTTTCTAATATGTTCCGGAATTTGGTTGAAAAGTTTTGGTCCTAGATATAATAAAGAGCGTCGGAATACTACCTTTCTAATCTTGGGAAGAATAAATAACCCGTGCTCTGCATTCCTTGTATTATAAAACCTATTATCATCACCTCTGTTTCCGCTTCTTACGTAAAAGATCCTTAAAACTTTATAAATGAAAAGGTGTTGAATTGGTAAGATTTTCAGTTCTTTATACAAGGGATATGAGCTTTCTCTAACATTTTTTCTCAGGATAATTCTTAAAAAAGTTTTGCGTTACTCTTAATCTGTCAATTAAATGTTTGTAAGTTCCCCCCAACAAGTTATTCCGTACTGTAGTCTAGAGTTAACTAAAGCAAAATATAATGTTCGAAGAAGTGAGGTATTACAGAAATTTCTTAAAAAATAAAAAGATCTTATTGATGTTCTAATTTTACTATGTAGTTCGGTAGTATGATTTTCCCAGTCTAACTTTTCGTCTAAAGTTACGCCTAGATATTTAAAGCTTGACACTTGCTCAATAACTTGACAGTCACAGTTAACGGTGTTGCACTTAAGGACATGGTATTTTAAAGGAGAAGGAAGGGTAAAACCCACAAAATCAAAATTAATATATTTCGTCTTACTTACGTTAACTTCCATACAATTTTGCACGCACCACTTCCTTAATAAAACAAGATCATGAGCAATACTATTTTCTATTACATATTCACGTTCATGGGAATAAAATAAAGCTATGTCGTCTGCAAAAGCATTTATTCTACCTCTGAAGGGAAGTTTCAATAAATCATTTATGAAGATAAGAAACATGGTTGCTGACGTCACTGATCCTTGTGGCACGCCGGATTTGACAGCGAGAGGATTACTAAGATTATAACCTATTTTAACTATTTGCTTCCTATCCTTAATAAAACTTCTGAACCAATTTAAAACCACCCCTCTAACACCTACTGCCTCTAGTTTGTTCAGCAAAAAGTCATGATTCACAAAATCGAAGAAATTGATGTATATGCACTCTAGCGGTCGCATTTTTTGTCCGATTTACTTCAAATTTGATAGGGACGTTACTTTCTATATATAATCCGTTAACAAGTTCATTGGGCAAAACAATTGGAAAACTCTAAACCCCTTTTTCGGGGATTATTCTTTCATATTTAAAGTTGTTGGGCCCAAAAAGGGTCAGAAAAGCCCCGGACGTAAAATTAATGCATGTATTAAGATTGGAATTAGTGAAGCGAAGGTTTTAAGCCCTCTCTCGTCATTCTAGCATAAATATTTACCGAGTTATTAAAGAAAATGTATATCGGGTCAACACAGTACGTTGTCTTATGGGGTTTTTACATTAGAAAAGCATGTTATTCATTTTTTGTTGTATTTGTATTATCCCCAGCAACCTGGCTCCTACTTTCAAGCCTGACTCGACCTTCTCCTAACCTTATAATGCGCAAAATTGTATTCCAAGCATTGCAGGTAAATTAAACCAGGATCATCAGAACAGCCAAAAATCAATAAAATTTATAGTTTTCGGATTTCAATTAAATTGTAATAAATTTATGTTTTTTACACAGGTTTTTAGTTTTAAAGTTGTGTATGTGGAAATTCACTTCCCTCACGACAGCGTGATGCGTGCGAACTCGTTAGTCTAGTAACAGGTATCATTTAAAAAAGAAAAACATTCTCACTGCATATTTTAATGTGGGGCCCCTTTATTGCTGAATTTTATAAAATACTTTTAAGTTTTCAAATTTTAAATATTTTATTGTCTTTTTTATTGGATGTAATTATTGGTTATTGGTTTAAACCACACTGGTAAGTATTTATAAAAATATTAAAATAATAGTGTATTGCTTACCCAAACGATAATTTTAAAATATTTAAAAGGTGTATAACACTGAGCAATAAAATATTATATTGCTGAGTAAATATTTGTAATAATTATCCTGCAAGTAATTAAAATTCAATATAATTATATAACACGTATAATTATGCAGGATATCGTTATATAAAATTAAATTTCTCTTATGAAATTGGCATATTCAACAAGAAATTATATTAAGTCTCTAGTGTGCAGAGTTCCCAAGAACAGCATTAATAATTACTATTTTAATTCATTAAAGTCATTATAATTAGATATTTATTCATCCTTATTTGGCGTACAATTTATTCCTTATTTTGTGACCCAACAACTATATGAGATCATACCAAAAGTCTTTACCGCATTTACCAAAAATATAAGTTACAAATTAATTAGCATTATTACAAACAATACAGTAATATAAGCACATGATCTTGCATTAGCATAGACCATAGACTAACTAAAGTAATCTATATGGCGATAACGCAACGGCAACACAGAAGGTGTGTTTGGCCGCGCCGCCTCCGTTTGTACTTTTGAATAAACTGGATTGAGTCTAGTCCAGTTGGGACTGTGCTAGGTTACTGAAAACAGTAGATTTAAAATTCAAATTTAAATCACAAAGCTGTCTAGTGGCTGCTGGTCTGCTCCTGCTGTCGTGCATACATTGTGGTCCGTTATAAGTTATTTCAATTATATCTTTGAAAATATTACTGATTTGTGTGTAATAAATGTGCTTGCTATTTCTAATTATAGGGTTAGAACTATGCTTTTAAGAGGGATTGTGTGGGGCATGACATTTTGTTCGAGGTTAAACCAGGGAACTGTGTTCTACCAGCTTTGGTTAACAAGTCTTTAGGTAACTTATATTTACTGTATACCTACCTATAGGTACATTTTAAAATAATAATTGAGCAACAGTATTCTCTATTAAAGAAAATATCTGGACTGGGTTTATATTTTTCGAAAACTTCATTAGTGAGGCCTATAATCCAAACTGATTTGTTGCTAACTTAAATGGACCTATTAACTATTCATTCTTGAGTTATATTTCTTCTTCATTTGGGAGATGATACCACTCGTGGTAAACTATTAAACAAGGAAACCATACTTAACTTTTGTCAAATCT
This sequence comes from Allygus modestus, assembly GCA_963675035.1. NCBI lineage: Eukaryota > Metazoa > Arthropoda > Insecta > Hemiptera > Cicadellidae > Allygus > Allygus modestus. The sequence continues at coordinate 291,399,108 of OY776111.1, forward strand.
TGTCACTTTGTTTATAAAACAGTTTCAATTAAGAGGAAAAAGTAGCACAAATACCTAGGTAATTATGATTACATTTTTAGCTTGGAGATCAACACTGTATTCATACCTATACTTTTTTATAGTAAAATAGGGTACACTTTCGTAAGCGGATATCGGAGCGATATAAAACCCGAATTAAATTAATCAATACGGTATATTGATTATTTAGGGTTTGGTTATGTTCTGTCTCTTAGATGTAGAAGATATCGTCTTAAAATTTGTCCAGAAAACATTCCACTAATACTTAAACTTGTATTGCCAGGAACAACCATTGTAACGGATCTATATAAATCTTACTCCTTTTATGTTATTTTTACATGCTACAGTGTACCAGAAAGCTGTATAGCCTACTATAAGCCTTTTAAATTTGCGATTTGTCTTGTTTTTTAGTTTTATGTGTGTAAATAAATTATTTTTTGTATATGTAGGGCTGGTAACGTGTGTCTACTTTTATTTCTATTTTAATTTAAAAACAAACTTAAATAAAACAAACGTGACGTTATAACTTATATATACAGACGATAAAATATTTCACATTCGATCTAATCAATATAGATATCGAACATTTTCATTCGGGTTTTTATACCTTTCTGCTTATGAAAATGTACCCGCAATATATGTAGACCTTTGCCTTTAGGTCTACCTAATTTAAGGCATGCTTTGGCATTTAGGTTAGGTCAGGTTATGTTGATGCAAGGTGAAGGGAAAATGGAGGTACAGTGGAACCTCAATAAATTAAAAATAGCTCATTCATAATTTCAATCCAACAATTCCACTTTCAGGCACATAAACTTGCAGAGTAAGGAAGAAGAAGCAAGAAAAGGTTTACGTCAACTGCAAATGCAGTGAGGGGTGTACTGCAGCTTCTGTCTTTGCTCGCTTTAATACGTGTGGCACTCTATTTGAACATATTACAAAAATACCTCTTCCTCCTCGTCTCCTCGTTTCACATCACTGTGTGGCGGGCCTAATTGTCTTAAACCCATACAAGAAGTATTTTGAACTTAAATTCTTGTTTTGCTAATGATACACCATTCCATACCGTAGTTAAAGAGATGAATAAATTCTAGGGTACCCGACATTTTCTTAAAACAATTCAGTTTATGCTCAACGTGCAAGGCTATTTTATTTTACACTTCCCAATTAATTTATTTTTCACCACACTACGCTGTAATCACCTGTTTTCGGAACGTCATTTGAATACCGAAAGTAGAGTTTTTCCACCCAAGGGCCGAAAGTCAGCTGATCTATTTAGCCAGTGTTGCCAACTTGTTTTCAAGCGTACACGACGTTACCTGGTTAATACGTGCATACTATTTTGTGTTCTTTAGTTGAGACACTGGAACAAATAACAATAAATTTCAAAACATTCTAATCGATGATTTGTTTATTGGTTAACTGATTTTAGTCCGAGATTGCATGAGGCCGCTCGTGTTTTATGACCGATCACATTTAACCCCTTGATAATTGTAGTATGGTGAAAAATAGCGTTCACACCTCTGCCGAAAGAGTTTTGCATAGCCCTCGAACGATTTATGACCTCGACTTCGTCTCGGTCATAAAACACGTTCTCGGGCCAGCAAAACCCCACTTTCGGCCTTTGGTGCGAAATATACAATTATATCTTTTTGATTATAATTTGTTCATAACATCTTGTAAATTAGCCTACTCGAAAATGTACGATTAAATGTGGTGTTTAAATAACGTTAGTTTTGAATAAACTTAAATAAACCTATTAATGTTAGCGTAGATCAATACAATTATTTGTTACGTTTATAATAAGCTGGATTTTTTTGGTAAGGATTAATCAGCGAGCAAGGAATATTGTATTCCTTGCTCACTGGGATTAATCTACTTCTATTGATCTCTATTGATGTCTAGTGATACATATATCAATCCAATTACTGAGTGACATCACTACGTATCAATAGAGATCAATACGTATCACTAGACACCAATAGAAAAATTGTTCTATTGATGTCTAGTGATATGTCTATGTTAAATATTTTTATTGATTTATATTGATCACTTTCACTAGGGATTATAATTCCATTTTAATTTAATTTATAATCTATATCACAGGGGGTGACAATAATCTTTAATATATCCATACATTTTAATACTAGAAACCAACTTTAAACCATTAATTAACGATGATGTCTACATAACTTTCAACATTCTCCAAGAAATGTAAAAATACCCCTATAAAAACAAAACAATTAAATGCTAATAACCAAACTCCAATTTTTTAACTTCTAATGTCAACAGTTTTATATTTATTTGAATAAAAAGTGCTGTTAAATTAGTAGCATTTAAAATTTCTAGAAAATGTTAACACATTGGTAATAAACATTTGGTCTTTGTTAAAAATCATATTTTTACCAATTTTAAAATGTAAATATTTTGAAAAATTTTAGAAATTTTAAAATGTTAAAAAATTGTTAACACAGTGGGTTTTCATCTTTTTGAAATACTCTTTAATTTCACAAAATTTGAATGATAAAAACTAAATGTCGATGTGACATTAACATAATTCGTTTACGTTTGACAGTTTTGGGGAATTATTAAAACGGTTTAAGAAACACACAACATTTAAGAAAAAGGTTAAACTATTTGAAAGTAAAATATTTTGGATTCATTTTATATGTCTTATATTTCATATAAAATTATAAAAGTTACGCCTCATAAAAATCCTACGCTTCCTAAATTTTAAGTGCAAAAGTGTGAACTTATCATTCAGTTTTCAGTTTTAAAGGGGGTTATGTGATGTAAGAGGCTGAGATAATCATCCAGCACTCACCGATTCAAATCTTCAATGGCCGAAATTTGTTTAAATATGCTATTAGAGAAATGGCACTCTTTTTTTACTTTGGAAAATGGGTTTCAAATTGGCTTTACATAAAACCAAAAAAGCAAAAGTGGAAATTCGCTAAAACTTGCCACTTTTCAGAGAGCGGATGAGTCGCACCTCGACCACATCTGCAACTCTGCAAGCGATTCGGAATCGCAGAACATTGGAGACACCACCCAATCGCCATCCTGGATGACCCACCGTAGAAGAACTTTGACAGTGAAAAGCCGCACGGTTGACGGAAGACCGTCACGTCATTTTTAACTAATAGCCATGATTTTCTGCATTAGCCAATACTTGATCGTCAATTCGTAAGTCACGGCGGTGCTCGCGCTCATGATGTGGTCGCCCTCCTAACTCATAAATTGTTCAGGGGCGAAGTGGGTTTGGTGAGTAGTCTTATCTTGGAGGAGTCCCACACTACACCCGCGGGAGCGGGTGTGTGTGAAAATCATTCCCACCTTCTAGTAAATAAGCAAAAGTGTAAACAACTGCAGCCTACACGTTGACCACCATTTTGACCCTCTGTCAACTTTTCTCCCATGGCAACAACCAGTCAAATCCTCTTTTCACAAGTTATGATAAACGTTGGCCAGATGTTTTGATTACAAAAATATCCTCCATCGAGGCTTCACTTTTTTAACCCGAGACGAGACATCTACATATATACCCCACTGATAATACTGACCACAGTATCTAGAACAATTATACGTTCTATCACAAACAAGATGCGTAGTAGATCAGTGACGTCAGTGGTACCTACCCACCAGCTGTTTGTAACGCACACAAAACTCCCATCTGTCAAACCTAGACTGGATGCGGTTGTTTTGACTTTGACGCTTTCATTACAATTCTGTGTTGATCTGGAATGTAAACAACGGGACGTCACTGGTGACCAACCAACAGCAGAAGAGTATCAAAGCTGTGCATGATACCTATCGTATAAATATTCTAGATACTTTTTTCGATTGGAAGGTGGGAATGCTTTTCGCACACCCCCGCTCCCATAGGGTAGTGTGGGATTCCATCAAGACAAGGCTATCCACTAAACCCACCTCCCCCCTCCAAAATGTATGAGATAGGAAGGCTCATGAGCGGGTGATCCGCTCCGGCAGGGAGAAGGGCTCCATGAAGCGATCAACCATCTCCTCGTGGCGCTCGTCGTTGATCTCGTAGTTTACCTGAAATTGGTCATGCATTGAGTTGGCAAATGTTTCTACTTTGTCCTCTGCTGCATAAACGAACCCGTGCTGTCCATGGAGAGGGTGTGTTGTCGCCTTGACTCCTCTGATCTATTTCGCAACCCGCCAAACACTACCGCCCCGGTAGTCAAGAGACAGGAGGAATGATCCCAGGACTCAGCCCTGTAATCATCAACAAGTGACTTTGGCTTCAGGGTTTCTGACCCTTCTCCACTGGTTTCATAGGTGATTTCTGCGTCTGACCTCGCGGCGGATGTTCTCTGGTAGCCCTGACCGGGGTGGCCATGGTTTCACTGGGCTGGAGTCATCTGCAAGGGAAGAGGACAAGAGTGCGTGCAGTTCAGAGACACAGTCATCAAGTTCCGCAGCATTCGTGGGTTCCAGTAGTGGGGGTTGCCGTTACGCGACCAGTTGGTGGAATTTTCCCCAGTCCGTCCTGAAGGACGCTGCGTTTGGTGGGAGTATGGAGGTCATGGATGCATCAAAGGTCAAGAGAACAGGCATGTGGTCCGATGGTAGATGATTCACATTGCTGGCGATACTGTCATACTGAAGACAACACTACTTTTCGAATTTCATCAAAAAAGCATGACAGTAATTTCTCAAGTAGGTACACCGGTGAGGCAAATTTCACGTTCTTTGAAGTGCAGTAATGGGTTTTTTTATTCTTTTAGGTGAATCTGTTCATTTAAATTATTTGAATAAAATTAATTAAAATCGAGACAAATTCTTTCATTTCTTGCTTGATTGTCTTGCTTTGTTTGATCTATTCTTGCCGTCAAATATAATAGACTATAAAAAAATTGATAGATTACAAGGTTATTATTTTTAAAATCTTGAACAATTATTCGTTTCATTCACTTTGTTGACTCGTTCGATTTCAATGTAGCACTTTCCTCACCAAATCATTGTGGTGAACGGCACGCAATTTTGTTGATTAGTACCCACACAGCACACGACGTCCCATTTGTGTCCCACACAGCACACGACGTCCCATTTGTGTCCCACACATCCCATTGCCATCCCAGGATAAACAGGACATCCCTAGGATATCCTGCTATGTCCCGGGACATTTGTGAACGTCCCATGGATGTCCACGATATCCCGGGATAACGTGGATATCATGGGGGCATCCCACGGACATCCTCTATATCCCAGACCAATTTTTGTATTATAATTAATTAAAAGTTGTATTTAGAGTTTTAGTATTTAAACCAAATTGATTTAAAAGGATAATGATTAGATATCAACAATAACACATGTATAAAGAAAGTATAAATTTACAGTTTATTTATCGATGAAATATGCATAGAATTCTGACAATTTATAAGAAGAAAATATAAAAATTGCATACTTTTTACCGGTACACCAGTAAATTATCGGCCAATCCGATCTCCCATAATCCCCTTTAGATAAAAGAGTAAAAAAATCCGACGCGGCGCGTGGCGCCTGCACAGTATCGCAGCCATCCAACCCAACTGTACAGTACAGACGACAAGACGACCGAGACCAGAAGACGAGCGTTGTTGTAACGGTCAACCTGTGTTTGGCTTGGTAAATTATATTTCAGTTTCTTTCTAATTAGGGTACTAAGTTTTAAGTTTTGCAGGTTTGAATTAAGAAAAATTACGTTATCTTCATTCAAGAGTTACTACAGCTGTTTTGAATACAGTACTGTTTCTTGGTAAGTAACATACTTAACAGATTTAGAGGTTAACCCTAGTTAATTTGTCTTCATAATGTAATAAAGAGTTATTCCACTAGGATGGGTTGTTTATGGAATGTTACTGACTGTACAGAACTAACATATTTCAGTTGTTTTGAATCACACTTTATTATAGCAAGAAATGAAACAGTACCGGCACCGGTACTGTATACAGTGTGTTGCACAAATTAAAAAACCAGGCTTTCCATACTTCCATAAGGCCAGTGTTACAATTAACAGTAGTCTTATGGCAGCCTTGATTTCCCTTTATATAATCGTAAGAAGACTGAAGACATTTTAGCCTTAAAAGTTGTTTTCTTTACAAAATTTATAATTCCTAGCCATATGTGTTGTATTATATTAACTCTGATAGTAGGTAACAGCCTTTTATTGTTCACCGAAAGTTGTAATTAGGCTATACCGTTACTGCGCACAGTTACCTTACCCGATGCACACAGTTACACATCAGTCGGGAACTGGGCGCTTTTTCATACTTTGACTTATTAATTTCTCTACAAATAATGGTTGAGTCGATTAAATTAGAATTTTCCCCTAAGAAACTAGAATAAACAGGGAGCAGTTAGACGTATTCCTTTGAAGTTTAACTTGAAATAAAACAGGTGTACGTACCTTTCCGTCGTTAATCCTTTGGTTTACTAGCAGATGACTAGTTTTGGGACTACTGTCCCATTATCAAATCTGGAGTCGATTTATTAAAATATAAAGACATAAGTAGTCACAATATGTACACTAACACAAGCCAAGGACAAGTCCAGACAGTGGGATACGAAAACGCGGGGACTATGACAAGGTACATTGGAACATGTAGGCCTAGGTATTGGTGGTAGTCGCAGCCTTCCGCGTTCGTGTCCTGCTGTCTGGACTTTTCCTTGGCCGGCCAAACCAAATAAATGTTTCTTTTAATCGTAGCGTCCGTTTGTCTTGTGTTAGTGTATATATTGTGACTAAGTTAGAAGTTCATATTTTAATTTATCGACGCCAGAGTTAATAATGGGACAGTAGTCCCGAAACTAGTCATCTGCTAGTAAACCAGAGGATTGACGATAGAAAGGTATGAAAACTGTTTTATTTCGAGTCACACTTCAATCCTAGAGGCAATATGAATAAATTGAAGTTTAACTATAAAACTCTTTGAGTAAGAATGAATTTAACTTAGGAGCGCCCAGGTCCCCCACATTCCCCTATATAGGGCCTTAGGTGCGGTACATGAAGTAATAATTTGTTCTTAATAATTATATGTTAGCGCCTAAAACTTATGCAAATTTTGAAGAGAATATTGAAGATCACATTGAATTATTATTATTCGGTTAACTGAAGTGTGTTAAATCAACCCTTTATTTTAAGATACTATAATCTTGATGCTAGTGGAAAGAAAAATCAGCTTCATTGTGTAGTTTAGTTACTAATGAATGAATACAAAGCGTATGATGTACGATTAGGTAAATATATAAAATCTTTAAAAGCTTAACCTAAATTGCAATATGAACTTAAACTTACAGTGCCTGATGAGTGGATATGGTACATTAAAAGTAGGCATATGGCGTAACTATGTGCTTTCAGGAAATTTTTAGGCCTAGTTTGTTTGCTAATCAATTAGGTATTTTAATTAGCATGTGCCTCTGTAATAATGTCTACATCCAACATTAGGGCTCCATCCCACGGGCTCTGTAAGATCCAATGCAAACCTTATAGGAGGATATCATTTGTATAATGTTACCAGCTGTACGGTGTGTTAAAATGTTTGTCAGTGACTGCAAAGGAAGTCATATGGTAAAATATAAACAAAGATTTGATAGTGCTGGTCAGGTTAATATTTCAAATTTAGTTGAATTTTTCGTGAGTGAAGCCGCGGGAATCAGCTAGTTTCTTACATTTATGAAAGGATTTTCATGAAAATTAGTGAGTGACTTTATGTGGTAGATATGGTATATAAATTAGCATTGGAAATTCGCTTATAATGCGGGTTTTCTGTGTGTGGGGTATTTGTTATTCTTTTTGTCTTGATTTTATTTTTTAGAATATGTTAGGTTACAGGTACCACATTTATCGTTTTCTTTTTACGACATAATTAATTATTAATACAATTATTTGCTCATCATCTTCATGCACTATTGTACAAATTTGAGGGTGCCCAAGGGGTCAGGTCTACTGGAAACTAGGGGTGAAAATAGACTCTGCAACTGATTTGCCAAAATTGAAGACCACTCATGCTTTTTGATAAGCACTTAAACTGTACCTAATAAACACATGGCTATACAAAATATTCAATGACATATTTACCAAATATAATGTTAAGGGAGGATTAAATTTACAATATTGCTGATTTTTTTTACATTTTACAACATTAATATTCATAACATAATATTTCATTTTAGTGTGAATGATTGGTGGTTACCAGTAACTGTAATATAATCGTTAAAAAGGCGACCGAAATGGCAACAGCAGGAATAAAATCAGTTTTCACCCTGTGACGGGGGTATTTTTTTACTAGAGAAGACATTTTTAAAGTTTGGTCTTTTTTACTTCCCAGTTATCTTTTTTTTAGCGAATTTCCCCTATAGGGAAAAAGCTATTACAATGTGGCATGGTAAGACTTAAGGCCGAGACCATGATCACTTTTTGTTTTGAGGTCCCCATTTGGCAAAAACACTAGGCCTATTTGTTTAGATTTATATATATGTGTCCATTACCTCGATAACTTTTGAAATAAATGCCATATTTTGATTCAATTTGGCACAAATGTGGAGAGTAACATTTATGACTTAAGTTCGAAAACCAGATCGATGGGGCTATGGAAAGGGGGTTTAAAATTGGTAAAAACCACCTAGTACTGGTATATTGATATTTGCACAAAAAATTGTTTTGTTGTTGATTGTCCCCGTAGCAGCAAACCTGCATTCTCAGCCATGATGTAATTTTTATGGAGAATAAGTAAAGTTGTATATCTCCCTTAATTATGAACATAAATTATTAAAATTTTGTATGTAGCTTCACTTGGTTGAGTTATATTGATGATTGCTTAAAAACATATTTCTTATCTTTCTTGTTGCTGCAAACATGCGTACTCAGCCCTAATGTTATTCTTATGGAGAATAAATCAAATGCTATATATTACTTATTTATAAATGTATTTTTACGAAACTTGGTAAGTGGCTTTCTGTGGTAATGAGAAACACACATATTTCTAAGGCTGTATCCATTAGAAATTCGCTGAGTACGCAGGATTGTTGGAACAGGGGTATTATTCAAATGGAGAATAAGTCAAGTTTGATGTCTCTATTAGTTATGAACCTAAATTAATAAAACTTGCTATGCTTAATAAACTTGGTATTATATTAATATAACATAGACTAACTACTGTAGTTAGTCTATGATATAACTGTAGCTTCACCTGGTTGAGTTACATTGATTATCGAAAAAAAACATATTTCTTACCTTCCTTGTGTCAGCAAATCTGCGTGCTCAGCCCTAATGTTTTTCTTATGGAGAATAAATAAAATGCTATTTATCTTATTTATAAATGTATTTTTGTGAAACTTGGTAAGAGGCTCTATGTAAATAAAATACCCCCGTAGCAGCAAACCTGCGTACTCAGCGAATTTCCAATGCATATATATGTATATTAATACCACATAAAGCCACATACCAAGTTTCATCAATATACATTCATAAATAAACGATTTATGACATTTTAATTATTCTCCATAAGAATAACATGGCAGCTGAGTATGCAGGTTTGCTGAAGCAAGGAACACAAAAAATGGGGTTTTATACAAATATCAATACAACTCATCTAGGTAAAGCGACATACCAAATTTCATTAATTTATTTTCATAATGAAGGCAGATAACACGTTACTTATTCTCCATAAGAATAACATGGGGCTGAGTACGCAGGTTTGCTGCTACGGGAGCCTTGGGTAAAAAATTGTCTTTTTGAGCAAATATCAATGGTCCACAACCAGATGAAGCCGTATACCAAGTTTCGTCAGTATACGTTGATAAATAGGCGATATATAAAATTTTTCTTTTCCTCCATAAGAATAACATTAGACAACGTACTGTGTTTAGCACTTTCAATATCTCGGTAACCAATTGACGTAGAGAAATGATCAAAATACCAAATTATGTGTTTTTTTAAGCTAAATCCAATGGTGAAAACTAAAATTTGAATATTTCAAAAATTATATGTGAAAAATTCGAAAAACCCATTTTTGGGGTACAAAACCCCCCCAAAATACCCCTTCGGGTAGAGCGATCTGGCTGGTTTTCGAACTTAAAGTCATAAATGTTGCTTTACACGTTTATACCAAATTTCATCAAAATCGGATCATTTTTACGAGAGTTATCGTGCTCACGGACACACAAATATATATATATACAGTATCGAACGAATGGTGTTTTTGGGGTCTGGGGACCTCAAAACGAAAAGTTATCATGGTCCCGGGCCTAGGTCTTACCATGCCGACTACGGTAATAGCTTCTTCCCTATAGGGGAAATTCGCTAGTTCTTCCCTATAGGGGAAATTCGCTAAAAAATAAATAAATAAATAATTTTATTGTTGTTGGGCATTAAAAATAATACATAACAATAGTTAATAGAACAATGAATTTAGATACATTATAGTACATTTATTTACTTCAATTTCTTCTGGGTCCAATAATCGTTCTTAAAACACTCATCAATTTCGTAAGGGCACTTATTTACTAAAATATTATTGATTTTCCATTTAAAGCTATTTTCAATTACATTTTTCCAATCAGTTGGTAATTTACTTTGATTCCCATTTCACTGAAATTCCTTTTGCTTTTCGAGTATTTGAAAAATGTAACTTGAAATTTATTTTGATTTCTTGTTTGATGTAGGTGAATATCTGAATTTAGTAAAAATTTAGAGTGATTTCTTTTAATGTAAAGTAAACTTTGTAAAATGTAGATTGATGCCAATGTTAGTATGCCTAATCTTTTAAATAATGGTCTGCAATGGGTTTTTGGTTTAACACCACAAATTATTCTGATTTTTTTTTAATTTTAAAAATAAATTTGTAATTTGGTCCGTTGCCCCAGATTAAAGTTCCATAGCCAATATAACTCTGAACATAGGCATGGTAAGCATTTAAAATTACTTCTAAATTTACATTTCCTTTTAGTCTTCTTAAAACATATAATCCTCTGCTGATTTTTCCACTGATATATGAAGAGTGGTCTTTCCAATTAATTTGTGAATCTATCATAATTCCAAAAAATTTCATAGAACTTTTATTGTTATTGAGAAAACACCTATTTGAAAAATTTATTTCTAAATTTTGTGTTTTACTCATATTCAAGATTAATTAGCATGACACCAATGTTGAATTTGTTCTGTCACAGTCTGAAGATTTTCAATCAACTGATCAGGAGATTCCCCTATTACATTTACTCCTAAATCATCAGTATATAAAAAATTGGTTCTATTTTCTCCAGCTAAACTGTACGGTAGGTCAGTGACGAATGTATTGCAGAATAGTGGACCTAAACAAGAACCTTGTGGTACACCCATCTCAACTGGTATTCCTTCCGAAATTTCATTATCTTTCATTAATTTTATCTTTCATTATCTTTCATAACTGTATTAGTGAGACACATATATATGCATTGCAAATTCCCTGAGTATGCATGTTTGCTGCGACGGGGGTATTTTTGGATAAAATGTTACCCAAGGCAAAATGCAGTATTAGCTTAATTTTTTATTTACAGGAAACGAGGCCATGATGAAGATGAAAACATAGATGGAATCAACTACCACTACTTACTGTGTGTTTATATGCCCTGGTTTATGTATCTTACATTTTGGTTTTATATAAACTTATTTTTACTGCAATTATACTATCATTTTGTTTGAATTCATTACTGTATTATTTTAAAAAATCCTTAATTGTTTGTATCACATCACCGAACAATTATAAATTGAAATTCATCCTTCAATTTTTTAAATCTGTATTTATTAATTCAAATTTTGTTCTGAGAAATGTTTAGGCTTACACATGCATGTATTCATATTATTACAAACTTATTAAAACAACTTTTTTTTAAGATTTGAGTAAATTTTAATACAAAATGTTCAGTTGTGTATATATTTTCAGTGTCAATCCAATTAATGCGTTGGCTGCGGCGGACCCCGATCGGGGATTTTTCTCAACATGGAAACTTATGCAAATTTCATGTTTAAGAGGGGGCTCCAGTCCTCTGCGTCTACCTGCTTCTCCCATAAGACCAATGTTAACTTTCAAAGTCCGCCCCTCCTCAACGGTTTGTCCGAAATTGATTATTTGTGGTTCGTTTTAAAGATAAAAAATATATCTAGCGATTTTAGTAAGCAGAATTTCGTTATCATAATAGTTTGCGCATAAAAAATTGTAAATATTGAATATTTTGGAATTTTATTGATCGATTATTATTTGCCAAATCGAAATTCTGCTTACTGAAATCGCTAGGTATATTTTTGCTCTTTAAAATGAGCCATAAATAAATGATATCGAATAATCCATTGAGGAGGAACAGTTAACATTGGAAGCAGGTAGAAACGCGAAAATTTTTGTGACTGGAGCGCCCTCTTAAACATGTTTGCAGCAGCGAAAGTGTTAAGTACCTATAATCAGGACATTTGTGATACTTATACAAATAAATCATGTGATAGTTATGATAAAAATTAGCATAAAATGTCACAAAGGTAAAAATATAAAGTTGTTAAACTTGATTTTCAAATATTTTTTGTTCTTTTGAACTGTGTTGTAAAATGTGATGATTTAAAGTTTTCTATGGGTCTGAAGATGACAAAATTACCTTTGACAAAACGTGTCATCCATTAAAAAGGTATCCTAGGATTACAAGGGAGATTACAGGTATTTGAAGTTTATACATTAGTCAACCTGATTAAAAAAACAACATCAATGTGAAGTAAAAACTTGTGTTTCTATGTGTAAGCTGGGCATGGACAATTATAGTATTATTTTACAAAAGAATAATTTAAGGTTGCCCTGTAATTTATTTTAGAACTGTCTTCCTATCGGATTGTGTGACCATATTGAAAGGTGTCCCATTATTCTATCAGTATGAATCCCCTAATCCCACAGATATCCCTGCCTACCCCATGATAATTCTGCAGTCATCCATATGGCTTCAGGGTACGCACTAACTATTACTAGGAGCCATATGGCCTCCTAAGGATGATCCCAGAATTATCATAGGGTAGGCAGGGATATCTGTGGGGTTAGGGGATTCATACTGATAGAATAATGGGACACCTTTCAATACATCTCAAAGACATGTCTCCAATAAATCCTGTGGGACATCCTGGGGATGTCGTAGGGCTTCAGATAACAATATCCCTTTGTAGTCCGAGGGATGTCCCCAGTATATCCTGTGGTACATCCTGGGGATGTCCTAGGGCTTCAAATACAGTATCCTTTTGTGTTCCGAGGCATATCCCCAGATAATCTTGTGGGACATCCTGGGGATGTTCTATGGCTTTCATTATCATGTCCTGATTAGGTCCAATGGACACCCTATGGTCATCCTGAGGGATGTCCCCAGGATGTCGGGGGGAGAGGACATTTGTGTGTCCTGGGGACATCCTGAGGGTATCATGAGGATATCGTGGGATGAGATAGGGATGATCCTAGGATATCCTGCTTATCCCACTGTGATGTCCTTGGGATGCCCTGGGGACAACCTTGTGCTGTGTGGGTATTGTCTTCAGAATCGCCAATATACCCCTTATATACCTCCACCAATATACTAAAGAGAAGAGAAGGAATGTCAATATATGAATAGTTTGCCGCACGCTGTTTGAAATTAATTCAGCATGTTTTGTAATATAGTTGTTTTATGTTCTAAGCTCTTAAGGCTTCATGTAATTAAATGCAAAGCCTCTAATAAAAGATTTAAAAAAAACATTTGACACAGAGTATGTCAGACCTAAGGAATCCAATCCCGGTATCCCGACTGAATTTCGTCTCTTAGCAATCCCGGGATTTCAGGTTCCAATCCCGGGATTTTCGGGATTATGAAAATATGTCGAAATCTATGTATAAAGGAAGAGGTGGTTTTTTAATGCGAACAGCTGAGGAAACTTCCATTTGACAGCTTAAAGAACAGAAGCAAGAACAGCTGTTTCAAGTTAACTAAAATGCAAACTTCATTGACTCTAGAACGGGTAAAGACACCCCTGTGCGAAGAACGGGTACATCAGAATGATAACTTGGTATGTAGCTTCATCTGGTTGTAGTCTTTTCTTATTTGCACAAAAAACAATTCTTACTAATACTTCCTGTACCCCCCAATTTTATATTTTTTGCCCTCATTTTATATTTTTGCCCCCCCCCGATTTTTATTTTTGCCGCACCCCAGATTGTATATTTTGCCCCCCCGATTTTTATTTTTGCCCCCCCCCCCCCGATATTATATTTTTCTCCCCCCCGATTTTATATTTCCCCCCGGATTTTATATTTTACCCCCCCAATTTTATATTTTTGTTCCCCCACTGTTAGATTTTATATTTTTATTAAATAGCCCCTATTTTAGATTTTTGCCCCACCCCCGATTCTATATTTTGCCCCCCTCTTCAATTTTATATTTTTATTTTTTGTCCCCCACATTTTATATTTTTGCCCCTCCCCCGATTTTATATATCCCCCCCCCGATTTTTATTTTTGGCCCCCCTTGATTTTATATTTTGCTCCACCCCCCTGATTTTATATGTTGCCCCCACCTCTTCGATTTTATATTTTTATTTTTATTTTGCCCCCCGATTTTATATTTATGCCCCCCCGATTTTATATTTATACCCCCCTCCCCGATATTTTATTATATTTTCGTACTTGAGTTCTTTTATTTATAAAAGCGAATCCAAAGTGTTACATGTACCGATTTGGAGTCGCAAACCACACAACATTTACTACCCGACAGAGTTCTTCGACTTAGCACCAGTACCCGAACTATCTGTCAGTATATTTCGTTAACTTTGATTTAATTGTACATTAAACGTGTAAAATGTAATTTCAATATTGTAAAATAACGTGGATTGTTATTTGCTTTAGTTAATCTACCATTTATATACAACCCGTACGAAGAACGGGTACACAGCTAGTAGTGATATAAAGAAGGGTTTTGAATATTATAAACACAATTAATAATTGGAATTTATTTAAAAAAACTATTAATGAAATTTAAAAACTATTAACGAAATATTTTGTTTATACATTAAATGCATAAACAAAATATTAACAATTTCTTATTTAACATAAAGACTGTTAATATTTTGCTATAGCATGTAAATACAAAAAAGAAAGCATATGATTTGAGCTTTCATTTAAGACCTTGACCATTAAAATAAGTCAATAACTAACTGAGCTATAATTATATGCTAAAACACTGCACGCCGCCATTTTGAATGGCCGCCATCTTATAATTTCCGGGATGTCACTTTGGCCCCTCTTCAAAAACCTGTTCAGGGGACCCTACTGAATAAATTTCAAAGGAGCCAAACTTTTACACGAATGGTAAATCACCTCAAATTTTAACATGGGCATTATTACCTACTAAAGGTTCATAAAGTACATAAATAAGTAAGTGATATATAGCATTTTATTCATCCTCCATAAGAATAACACTAGGGCTGAGGAAGTAGTTTTGCTGCAAAAAGAAAGAGAAGAAACATGTTTTTGTGCAATTATCAATATAACTCAACCAAGTGAAGCTACAAACTAAGTTGTATTAATTTATGTTCATACTTATGGGAGATATCAAACTTTACTTATTCCCCATAAGAATAACATTATGGCGCTGAGTATGCAGGTTTGTTGCTACAGATAAAATCAACAATAAATCAATTTTTTGTGCAAATATCAATACACCAGTACTACGTGAAGCCACATGCCAAGTTTCATCAATATACATTCATAAATAATCGAGATATCAAATTTTATTTATTCACCATAAGAATAACATTATAGCTGCTGAGTACTCAGGTTTACTGCCATGTGGACTACAAAACCTGGGTTTAGTATGTAAATATCAGTAAACCCCAACCATAGGAAGCCACATACCAAATGTAAGTGAGATATAAAGTTTTACTTATTCTCCATAAGATTAACATTGGACAACATACTGTGTTTAGCACTTTCAATATCACGATAACCAATTAAGGTAGAGCGATGATAAAAATACCAAAATGTTTGTTTTTTAAGCTTAATTCAATGGTGTAAACTAAATTTTTTATTTCGAAATAATTATATGTAAACAGTACACAAAACACATTTTTGGGGTACAAAACCCCCCCAAAACCACGCTTATAATGGTGCGATCTGTCTGGTTCTCGAACTCATGAAAATATATACTGCATTACACGTTTATACCAAATTTCATCAAATTTCGGACCGTTTTTATGAAAGTTATCGTGCCTACGGACACATATATATTAATTTGAACGAATCGTGTTTTGGGCATCTGGGGGTATTAAAACGAAAATTTATCATGGTCCCGGGCGTAGGTCTTACCATGCCGACTACGGTAATATCTTCTTCCCTATGGGGGAAATTCGCTAAAAACTGATTTTTGGAAAATTCGAAAACCCTATAAACCTCCCTTCTCATGGTCCGATTTTTCTGGTTTTCGAACTTAAAGTCATGAATCTCACTATATACATTTGAGCCAAATTTCATCGAAATCGGATGTTTTTTACTCAAGTTATCGCAGTCTATAAATTTTGTCGAATGGCGTTTTTAGCAACTAGGGACCTCAAAACAAAAGTTATCATGGTCTCAGGCTTAAGTCTTACCATGAGACCTACGGTAATGGCTACTTCCCTATAGGGGAAATTCGCTAAAGTTGTTGAAATGGATAATACACTAACTGACGTCTTTATCCTTTCACAAAGCTTGTGCATGTATCACATTTACCTGCTTATTGGAAATTCTCATTCGGTTTATAACTTAATGATATAGATAATGTTTGATTTATTATACGGTATGAAATTATACGCTATGTGATCCTACGATGTTACTCTATGGTAGGAGGTAACTTTTTTCATTTTCTAAGAAACATGTGTTTTAATTAATTTCGTTTTGACAACGGTCTGCTTGCCTGCTGTTCTACTGCTGCTTTGCTTGACTAGGCCTGTCACTTTTTCTTTCATGGAAAGTTGAACCATGGGATAACCTAGCACGTCATTTAGTATTTAAATTACTTTTGAATATAAGTCAAATCTTAACATGGTTTCTTGATGTAACATATTTTATTGAGACGTATTTATTTTCTTTTATTGTGAGAGTTAGGTTATTCATTATGTACCCTAGTCATACTGGTGACATTGTTCACCTTAATGTTGGTGGAACAAGGTAAGAAATTTAACTTGAAAAATAGCATTTTCTTGTTACTGACTACATGTAGTAATGGACACACATAGTACTGGGCCTACATAGAAGTCAAATTTGATCCAACCACTAAACTAGTTTATAAATGTTAGGTATTTTTGTTGTGCGTTAATACAATTACCACGTAGGACATAGGACTAGCCTCAATATTTTTCTGACTATTAACTCCCCATCCGGTAATTGGGAATGTTCCACTGTCATGTCTCAGTTTTTTTATCTATGCCATTGGCATTTTGTAGAGTACCTATTGTATTAATGTTGTTAAAAGACAATGGTCTAAACCTCCCAAAGTCTTGGGGGCATCCCGGGAATTGTACCCTTGACCTCTTGCACCAAGTCCCAATACGCTAAGTTAACCGTGGCGCCCTAAAAATCACTTTTTCATCACACTGTTCAACAGCTGTTTTCAACATCAGCTGTGAGTGCAGAAAATAACGTTTTCCCGTTCTAGAGTGGGATTTTCCACACTAGTATTTAGTAATGATTCCTAACACAAGTAGCGCCAGTAACGCTAAGAGTGTATATTTATCATAAATCAGCTGTTCTCTGTAACTTAATCAGCTGTATAAATAGTATCACTGTTTTCATTGTACTGCGGAAATCAATTGAGCACCCACAAGTTATTTCTTAAACTTATTTAATTCATTATTATTATTAATTAACTACAGTGTGATGAAAAATATCGTTCATAACTCGAATAGAAAGTGTTATTCCGTGCCTTGATCGAAATTCCGCGCTCGGCTTGGATCTCGGCCCGGAAACAGCAACTTTCCACTCTTGTTATGAAATATACTATACTTTTTTATAGGTATCTGACGGTGACTTTGAATGAACATCTAAACTTGAATAAGCACATTAATCAACTTAACGCTAACTTAAGCCCTTGAGGTCTAACTGTTCATGGTAGGACATGACTCCAACTACACCAATCTCTCATTGTCAGAACTAGGCAAGTTTAAGTAATCAGAGAATCACATAGGCTATAAGTTATTCAAATATTCTTTGGGAAAAGTCTTCAAAACATAACCTAAGACTTAATTTTCAAATTACAAAAGAGCCATTAGTATATTTTAGACTGAGCCTTGTAGGTATACTGATAAATTACTCAACATCATGACACATTAACTTAGCCTATATATATTTACGAAACAATCAGCTATATGTTTGGGAAACCAATCAGCTCTCGTACGATCCACTGCACAGTTTGAATTAGAAACATTAGAACTGAAATATAACTTAACAGAATTTGGCATTGTTTGAAAAACAACTAATTAATTATAATTTATTAGCCCTAACTTAATTGTTTTCTATAACTACTCATTAACATTAGATAAATACATGTTGAGAAATACAAAAAAAAACCATAGCCTATCTTATTTCTCAGTGTTTTTATTCAATAGATAAATGTATGTGATTACCTGGTGTTAAATATAACCTAACCCTAAATAACTTGAATTACTATCCATTTGACTCAATTGAACCTAGCACATGCTTTTGCCTATGACAAGTGAGAAACAATTAGAACAAGTGGTCCCATAACAGTGTTAACATGTTCATATCAACTCAAAAGAAAAATTTCTTGTGAGGGCTGACATCTCATCACCTTCTGTAGACTTCTACCTAGTTTTAAATGAGGAGATTCTTGACAAATAACCTTATGTAAATTACTTAGAATTGAGATTGGACGATGGTCTGGGGTGGTCGGATCAGGTAGAAAATAGCTTCACAAATGTTTTTGTTCTTAGAAATTTAGTAGTATTTAATAATTTAGCCTTAAGTGAATTGGTTTATTTACAGTTTAATAGAAAGTAATTTAAGGTATTCCATAGCGCTTTGGGGTCTATCTAGTAAAAATAATTTAAACCGAATTTTCATTATTCAGAAAAAAGCCATACGATGTATCTCTGAGCTTCGGCCTGGAGATTCTTTTAGAGACAAATTTAAAGAACTAGAGATTTTAACCGTTCCATCTCTCTTCATGCTTGAAACAATTTTATATATAAAAGAAAACAATCTGATACAGGCTCATCAACACTCTTACTTCACAAGAAATAGAAATATAAATCCCTCCATTCAACATAATTTAGGGTTGACTAAGATAATTGTGAACGGTTTTTACAACTTTAAAACATTTTAAGTGTTGCATGGCCTCTTGGAAGGTCTTAAGCCTTGATTGTTTGCTAACACAAAATTAGACCTTTTACCTTAAATTTCCCGTTGAAAAATTTTGTAAGTATAATGTCTTTAAGGTGATAAACCATATCCACAATTACCCTACTCGTTCACAATTACCCCAGGTCCTTAGGGGTAATTGTGAACAAGTATATTTTTTGTTAGTAAAGATACAAACTCCAAATGTTGAGCAGTTACATCACAAATATATTCTTTTGGTTTATTATTATTTTTTACATATGTTTAGGCTGAAATGTTCACCAAAGTAATTGTTTGCAATGACTCCAAAAATTCTTGCATGCTTTTTTATGGTTGAACTCAAATAAAACTAAATAGAAATTGAAATAATTTATTTGACTACAAATAATCTTAAACTTATAAAAAACACATACAGTACTTTGAAATTAAAGAGAACTTAATATAGTTACTTATTTTAATTGAATCAAAATTGTCTTACATCTAAAACTTACTTTAAAAAAACTAGTATGGTACCAGTTACGGTACCATTGAATCTTATATTAAGACCATCATATACTAATTTAAAAATCGTGTCCAAATCTGTAAATAACTGATACAGTACCATTGAATTCAAAAATAGGTACCTAATTAATGTAGACCTTAAATGTCTTATCTGAATAATATGTTCTTACATCTACTTTTTATAAACTGACACAGTACCATTAAATTCTTCTACAATGTTTTCTTTCATTATATCTTTGGTGAGGGATTTCATGATAAATGCAAGTGAGTGTAAGCAAGTGATTTGGCGTTCTCCTTTGGCCCCTTGTTCTTCAGTTTGTGAGTGAAGATGATTTTCCTTTTGAGATTGGTTTTTTAGCCTTAATTAGATTCTTTAGACACGTTTCTTTTCATCCTGAACAACATTCACTCTAGATACCGGTAACACTTGTTCAGTTGTCAGTGTATCTCCATCTCATTCTGGTTTTAAACCAGGGATTTTACTTTATTTTTTAATAGTATGGTTACTGTCACCCATTAGAGCTCAAGCCCTAATACATTTTTTCCAACTATTTATTCCTACCTTTATTTCTGTAGAAAATTACGCTTTTGCGTACTCCATATCTTTCTTCGGTTTCGCTGAAGGTGCAGTTTCTGTTTTCTACATCCCTCACCGCTCTCAACATATCTTCCGTAATGTAGTTATACTCAGGTGTTTTCCTGACGTAGGTTCTCGGTTTCTGTAATTAGTACATTGGCATATGAAATTAAGTCAGGTTTTATTAATTTAGGATTTTGGGATTTTAAACAAATTACGCCTATAATATAATGGTGCCCTCACAGGCTGCAGCCATGCTAATAAAAAATCAGCCTATTCCCATTAAAGCCTGATTTTTCTGATTTCGCTTCTTGTTAGGTCGGCCTCTAAAATATTAAAATTAGTCTTAGGGAAAAATATGTTTAGGTTTGTATTGAAGCTTATAATGAGTAATATTTTATTAATTCAGAAATATATCACAATAGTAAAAGCCCTAAACCCTGTCAAATACAAAATTCACAAATACCCCAAAATGGTGTTCACAATTACCCCTAAGTGAATTTTCTTTGGGGTAATTGTGAATTGCTTCTATCTTACCACTCACTAGGCCAAGCTAACTAAATGAAAGGTAATTTACAAGTTTAAGGCATTATTGTTGCTGGGATAGTATTAGTAGAAAAATTAAACTTACCTTTAATCCAAATGGACCGGCAAATCCAAATTTCTCCAAAACTGTTTTAAAAACTTTTCAACTTTAGTGAAAAAACTAATTTTTAATTCTTAACCTAAGACATACTCCAAGAGAACAAGAGCAATAGGAAATATTTGGAGGTAACATAAACAGGTGGTTTCATGTCAGTTTTACCAATATAATGAGTCTGGTGCATGGAATTTGCCTCCATTCACAATTACCCCAGTCAACCCTAAGCATCTTTGAAACAAAACCTAGTTATTTAGGTGTAAAATTGTTTTCTAAACATCCGGCAGAAACTAGAGATATTGTCGAGTTAATTAAGTTTAACAAGGCCCTGAAATCATATCTCTGAGAAGCAGAGACTAAGAGTAAGACTAAGAGCAACTAGGTATATTACTCTAGCCTGCCTGATCTTTAATTTTTTCTTACCTCTGCCATTGAATAATTTTCAATAAACCATAGTCCGCCTTATGAACACTACCATACCATTTACATTTTACACCTGATCACACAATGTCATCTACGAAGTAAATAAGGAGAATTAATCATGACGGGTCTTATGCCTCTTTGGTTGACAGGACATTCAACGGAGATGTAAGATGAGACGTAAGATGTAAGTGATGTACTAACAACTTTTATCAGTGTTTATTTTATTTCTCTAACAATAAAGAACTTAGAATGTACATTGAAAAAAAAACACCAAATTTGTTGACATGCATCCTCCCTATATATATGTGTCATTAAACTTGCCTATTGCCTACCAGTATAGTTGTTTCTGTGCGTAGCTCAAAGTTTTGAATCTTTTAAATATTTTGATGTTTCATCCATTATTTAGAGAATTTGGAACTTTCTGATAGTTATCAATTAATTCAAACAGACAAAGTTGTTATTAGACTTAAAATTAAATAATTTGTTAGAGCCAGTGATAAGTTAAACCAATGTTTTAGATGTACAAGTCTTAAAACACGTTTAGATTTAAATCATTTAATTGCATTCTCTTTTCATTAAATTTATTTCAGATTTTCTACTTCACGCCAAACTCTGATGTGGATACCAGATTCATTTTTCACTGCCCTTTTGAGTGGTCGGATTTCTAGTCTGAAAGATGAAAATGGTGCCATTTTCATAGACAGAGACCCACAACTGTTTGCAACTATATTAAATTACCTTCGAACAAGAGACATTGATCTAAGACATAGTGACATTAAGACCCTACGACATGAAGCGGAATATTATGGAATAACACCATTGGTAAAGCGTCTGGTTTTATGTGAAGACTTAAACCAGTCGTCGTGTGGGGATGTTCTTTTTTATGGATATCTTCCTCCTCCAAGTAAGTTTTACAGGAAGACAAAAGTAGCCTACAAACTTAATCAATAAGCAATTGTTTAGTTCTCTTAATGCATAGGCCAATACCAAACCCTTTTTTAGCGAATTTCCCCTATAGGGAAGAAGCTATTACCGTAGTCGGCATGGTAAGACCTAGGCCCGGGACCATGATAACTTTTCGTTTTGAGGTCCCCAGACCCCAAAAACATCATTCGTTCGAAACTGTATATATATATATATATATGTGTGTGTGTCCGTGGGTGCGATAACTCTCGTAAAAATAATCCGATTTTGACGAAATTTGGTATAAGCGTGTAAAGCAGCATTTATGACTTTAAGTTCGAAAACCAGACAGATCGAACTATCCGAAGGGGTATTTTGGGGGGTTTTGTACCCCAAAAATGGGTACATATAATTTTTGAAAAAGTCAAATTTTAGTTTCTTCCATTGGAATCAGCTTAAAAAGACGCACAATTTGGTGTTTTGACCATTGCTCTACGTCAAATGGTTACAGAGATATTGAAAGTGCTAAACACAGTACGTTGTCCAATGCTATTCTTATGGAGAATAAGAAAAAAATTATAGCTCGCTTATTTATGAACGTATTCTAACAAAACTTGGTATATGGTTTCATCTGGTTGTGGTCTATTGTTATTTTCACAAAAAACCCGATTTTTACCAATAATTCCCGTAGCAGCAAACCTGCGTCCTCAGCCCCCATGTTATTCTTATGGAGAATAAGTAAAATGTAATGTATCCCTTAATTATGAACATAAATTAATAAAACTTGGAATGTTGAGTTTTATTGATATTTGCATAAAAACCCATTTTTTGTGTTCCTTATTGCAGCAAACCTGCGTACTCATCTCCCATGTTATTCTTATGGAGAATAATCAAAATGGCATATATCGCTTATTTATGAACTTATATTGATGAAACTTGGTATGTGGCTTCACCTAGTTGAGTAATATTGATATTTACAAGAAACCCTATATTTGTTGTTTTTGTAGCAGCAAACCTGCGTACTCATCCCCAATGTTATTGTTATAGAGAATAATTCAAATTTGATATATCGCTTATTTTTGAATATATTTTTATGAAACTTGGTATGCGGCTTTATGTGGTATTAAGACTTATATTTTGCATTGGAAATTCGCTGAGTACGCAGGTTTGCTGCGACGGGGGTATTTAATGTTAACCAAAGCCCTCAATCTGTGAAACATATTTATATAATATAATGGTAATGGTATTTATATAACATATTTATTGTTATCTCGCTCATTTTTTATAAATTACATCATATTTTGGCCATGTGACTGCTTGAAATTTAGCATCACAGCTTTACGCTTGAACAATTATTTTATAACAATTAAAACTAGGTATTTTGATGTACTAGCACTATGAATGAGCTAGCCCCTAACTTTATTTTAGGTTTAGTTTATATGATAATATATAAACAAAGAATATGCGTAAATCACTTGTGGTAATGTAAACAAAGTAGATGTTTTGTAGCTCCCCATGCTTTTCTTATAGATAAAATTTGTCCTTATTTCTGGCTGCCATACAATTTTCCAAAAACAATATTTTTCCCAAATCCCTTGGGCCAATACCTTTAATTTTTATCAAATCATCCTGCAATTTATCAAATGCTCACAATTTCCTTTTAAAAAATGTTCTTACAGAATTAATACCGTAATATATATTTCACTGTCATACTAAGTCAACAGGAACCTGTCTCAGAGTTCAGACCTTTTAAACACTTTACACCAACCAAAACCCTAGATCTTATAGACCTTTCTGGATCTTATTTTATTTTGTATGCAAATGGAATCATGCAAACCAACAATAACCACCTAAAGAGTGGAAGTTTAACTAAGGGAAAAGGTAGTTTTCAATTACCAGTCTATTGCCAATACATTTTTTAAATTTGAGGTGGGTGTGTGTCAAACATTAAATAAAACAAGAGACAAGGACAGATAAGAGATAAGCCCAACACTTTATTTATCATTAACAAAGGCTATTTATTTGCCTTTAAATATATTTATTTACTATGCGATTAAATAAAATCTTTAACTTTATGTTATAAAACATATTGCTTCCATTCACAATGTACCTTATTATGACGTATGGAGCCATTTTTTAGCTAAACACCGAATACAAGTTTGGCTGCTAGTACACAATTTTCTTATAATTTAAACAACATTCTTTCCTTCTAATCATTACATTTTTTACGGTAAGATTAGC
This sequence comes from Allygus modestus, assembly GCA_963675035.1. NCBI lineage: Eukaryota > Metazoa > Arthropoda > Insecta > Hemiptera > Cicadellidae > Allygus > Allygus modestus. The sequence continues at coordinate 291,423,772 of OY776111.1, forward strand.
CATGCGAAAATGAATATGATAAATTGTAATTTTGTTAATTGAGCTTCCCTGACTCAAAGCAAAGATAATACTAGCCTACTATATTTAACTTATTTTTCCACAGACATTCCCATCCAAGAGCCAGTGCTAGGAGCCACACCTGACGACACTAACGCACGTCCAGTGCCTCGCGAGAGCCCTGCGTACTTGCCTGGCGCGCACACACATGCTCGCGGCCATGCACACTCTCGCAACTCCTCGCTGGACATGCGTGTCGGTAGTCGCAGCTCATCGGACGTGCGCAGCATCCCCAGTCGTGCATGCCATTCCCGTGCTGCGTCTCTTGATCTGCGACACACTAGAAACTCTTCTGCTGACCTCAACAAGCTCATCCGCAATGACCTAGGGCTGGTGTTTGGTGGCAACCAAGGTGAGGTTATGCACATTGTGTGAATTGTAACTGTGGAGATTTGGAATTTTCTTTTATTTAAGGGACCATACACATATTACGTAACACAGTTTTTCGTCATTTCAGACCCCCCCCCTTCCCCATGAAACGCACCATAAAGCTTCACCATACCCTTCCCCCCCAGATGTGTTACGTAACTCAATCGCAGTAGGCTTTAAAACAGTTTAAACCTTGTAAACATCGTTTTATTAGCAATTTGGTATATAGATTTCAATGAATCATTCAACTTTAAACTACTTTCTTTTAACACATCTTTCAATTACTTATTTCAAAGCAAAAATACGGACAAACAAACAAGACTAGTACCTACTAATAATTATTAACAAAAAATAAACTATCTCAGCTAAAACGTAACAAATTTAATTTATGACCAATACTTAAAACACAAAATGACAAAAATGACACAAAACGAAGGTGTAAAGCAATACAGATCTTACTCAAAACACGTTATGTATTTATTTTTAGTTTAACTGTTATTCAAATAGTATGACGGAAGTATTTGTTATATAGCCTAAGTAACTGTAACCTTGATTTAGATATCAATTTTTGATTTTTTTAAATTTTGAAAGATTTATAATAGTATCAATAGATGCGGGAGTGCACCAGCTCTTAGGGTTAATGTGTCTGAGTTACGTAACGTTCATCCAAACCCCCCTCCCCCACTAAAAGCTACGCCATACCCCCTCCCCCCCCTTAAGTGCATTACGTAATATGTGTATGGCCCCTAACCTTATAAAGTTGTTTAATTTTATTGTTATATTCTTTGTATCTGTGATGCCATTTGTATTTGTGCATTTTTTGGCTTTGATAAGGTTGTATGGTACCTACAGTTTTTGTCGCAAGATTTGATGAGATTTACAAAAAACTAGGTCTGCAGCTAGACATTTTTTATTCTTTGTGCCATATCATTGGAAGTCCCAAGGAAAGACCCGCCTCCATTCCCCTCCCTCCCTCCCTGGCCCTCCAGCATAACCATACTGCCCAGTGATTGCTGGATATTTTCGGACTTTCTTCATTCATCAGTTAGGGCCTACTGTGAGTAGTTTGTAATTGTTGTGTAATATCTCGGTTTAAAAACTGTTCATAAATATTTTAGGTATGCTTATATTATTGTTAGTTTACATTTACATTATAAATTTACAATGAGTGATTTAGTTATAGTAGTCAAGTTGGTGATGAACAAGATCATGCCAGAACACCCCCAAATTAATCACGATTTGGTAAAAATGATCTAAATAAAGTGAACAAATATTGCTTGTGTCTATGAGTTTTTAGGAAATTTAGCAAATAACCCTGAAATTGTGGAAAATACTAATTTTAAATAAGTTAAAAGACTAATGAAACTTAAGTTTGGAGCTCAAAAGCGGTCCTTTTTTTGCTGCTGAATCCCCCCTACTTCCCTTCTTTACTTTCTTCCCCCTGAATCGTCTCCATATCTTAGATTGTCATAATCAATATGTTGAATATTGTTTATTTAAAGTACTTAGCTTTAGGATTGACTTTAGCACCCACGTGATAGCTATCTTAAGCTTTTGTGGTGGAATGTTGCCAAATCTACAACCAACCGGAGACGACGCTACACACGGCTAAGACATATTATGGGAATCACTTTCCTCAGTTTGCCAAATAAACGGGAAATACATATTAAATACCATAGATATTTTAACAAAACATTGAAAGATCAAAATCAACAAACAATGTTTACATTTTAACTGAAATCAACGCATAATTGATTAAAAACAAACATTTATTTACTCCAAGTAGACACCTCAGATGTAGTGACCAGTAACATAAAGCAATCTGACACTGCAGGCTACATGTGTTGGTTGTCATTGTTGTATTCCGTCAAAGCTGTCCCATCATTGGCCAGGCGAGTCACTACTACTGCTTTATAGATTCCACTAGTCCAAACAGTTGTCACTTGAGTCGATCCTAACGCTACTTGAAATAGACCATAGTAACATTATCATCAGGAGACAATGAATCAACAAGATGGTTCATTGACAAAAACAAATATTGAAATATTGTATTCTCGATCTTATCAGCGATCTCACCTTTCATTTCAATGTGAAATCTCATGTCCTCTGCAACCTTATTCAGCACAGGTGTAGGAGACAATGTTAACAAATGAATGTATGTATAATAGTATGCACATTCATTTTTGTAGATACAGATTAAAGTAAATTACTTTTACAATTATGATAGAGTAAAATTACTGTTAGTTTTTAAATATAATTTTTGTTTAAATTTATTCAATATTTAAATGTATTTAATTTGTATTAAAGCACAGTATTTTATGTTACTGCAAGTAACACAGAAATAACTTTCCAACAACCAAATTATGATAACATGTTTTAAAACATATATTCAGGGTTCCAATTTGAATAGCGTTCCTCAAATGCTTGCTAAAGAAAATTTAGCCTGACGCATATATATATGTTCAACATTCAGAAAGGATTTAGGTATACTTTTTGTCCTATCTGAACCTTAAAATAACAGCACTAACCTAATTGTTATTATGTACAACTATCTGTACAACAAAGATCAAAAATATAAGATGTATCATATGTGGATTATTATCACCTTTCTCAGCCTACCTAATCCTGATAGTTGGTAGGCTAGAAAATAGACAACATTTGCTATTTTATAATTTTGTTATGGCTGTAAACAAATGTTATTAGCTGTTAGAGATTTTTATACTATGAACGCTAAGCAGTTAAAGAACTTTTGATAAAAATCCATTTGATCTTGTATGAAAAATAGGAAAAAAAAACTGGCTGGATGTGCTACTTCTATTTTCATCTTTTATTCCATGGTACAACTGAATGGCTCCCGCCAGTAATGTTGTTAGCGACAAAATGTCAACTTTTCAGGAAATGAAAAAACACATAACTTGAGAAATAACAATGGAATATATTTTTTTTTCTCACATATGTATTAAATAGTACAAGTCATCATTACAATAAATATCACAATTTCTCATGTAGTAATTTAGTTATGACCAAATATGTGATTTCAGATTTGCAAAAACATTGTAAATGACGGTTATTTACAACGTTTTTGCGACTTTTTAAGTAAAACGGCGGTTGCAATGTTATTGTTTAAAAAAGATAAAAGCTGCTATGTGTAGAAAAGTTTATTACACTAAGATACATATTGTACATGTTCTAAAATGGAAAAGTCAAATATTTGCCTTAAAGTTACAATATAAAACCTGTTATAATCAATAAAAAGTTATATTTACCTTGAAACTAAATTTATTCTATGGCAAAAGTCAACTAAACAAAAGTCTTAATATATATCATAAAATTAAATGAAAAACTTTTCTTGTAAACAGCCTTAAGCCCTTTAATTTTCAACCTTAAGACTTGTAAAATTGGTAATGTTTAGTTTGATGAAAAACAAAGAGTTTTTGGCACTTGGCGGTTATAACGTTACTGCACGTCTCACGTTGTGGCAGTTTTTGAGGTACTGGTTTTTTCTTTTCACTGATGTAGGGTTCCCCGGCATTCCTGCTTACTTTTCAAACATTCCTGGACGAGTTTTGAATGTTAATTGAACGTTTTTTACTGCGGTTTAAACCGATTTATATCCGAAGGCGAAAGACTCAGCCGCGGAGGTGATGCCACCCCAAACACATGCAATGTTACTGCACGGTGGGACCAAAAACTCGTGGTTTTCCACCAGTCCTAGTACTACCAACTTAAAAGATATCAACAAATAAATACCCAGCACTGGTTTAGGATGTCGTTTCCAACCTTACTGCATAGATGATATCTCGATTTTGTAAAATTTGTCGCTTACAACTTTACTGGTATGAGCCATTCAACTATGAAAATGAATATTTCATGAAATAGCTATTTTATTATCTATGTTTACTAAATAAATGTTTCAGGTTCCAACTGGGCTGACCCCCTCAGAGTCCAGATCATCAAGGCTCACCATCACTGGATCGCAGTGGCTTATGCTCACTTTGTAGTCTGCTACCGGTAAGTGCTGCCTCCTTCGTATAAGAGGCATGTGAGTTAAGTATTTACATCCCCTCTTTTATCTTTATATATTATTTCTCAACGGGTTTTTTATCGGTAGGCCATATCTCCCCAAATACTTCTTCAAAACTAATAATTGAGCCATCATTTTGAATATTACACTCACCGCTTATGAAATATAAGCAAACAGTTTAAAACCACAACAATAATAATTTAATGGGTGGTTCTCACTTATTTATTTGTCAACTTACTGGTGGCACCATCTTATAGAGACAAGTTCAACTAATTCAAAATGGGTGTTTCAATGCGCAAACTGGCCATGCGGGATTTTATATTTGTTTATTTTAGTTTATTGCCTGAGATTGGAATAGAAAATAACCCTGGAGTCCCAAAAACAAATTTTATCCATGAAATTAATGAATTTCGTAAGTTCATACTGTACTAAAATGACTTGACCATCAATTCAACAAAGGGGCAGGGAAAGTTGGCCCCTCCACTGATCACACACTGTTTATTTTCAAACCAAGGCACTATCAGGGGAATGTAATGGTATACAGGGTGTCACAAAAATGCTTAGTGCGCTATGCAGAACCGGATTCTATATACAAAAACATGTCGAAAATACATAATAATATTTATGCGATTTCGGATTAGTTTAGGCGTAATCCGCCATTTTCTATTTTTTTTTTTAATACTGTAATTAGTAATTCGAAAACTCTTAAAGATATTTTTATGAAACTTGGTAAAAACTTTAAGTTTCTAGTTTTAAACATTTTCCAAAAATAATTTACATTAAACTTATCAAATTTCAAAATGGCGGCCATTTAAATATTAAGTTAAATTTCATGAAAACTAGCAACTAAAACAAAATTTTACAAGTCATCAAATTTAAAGCACTTTGTAATCCAAATCCAATGACTTTTTTACTGTAAAAATCGGTTAATAAATAAAAAAGTTATGGTCTTTTTTTATAATAAATTTCAAAATGGCGGCCATATAAAAATTTCAAAGTCAAATTCCTTGAAAACTAGCAACTAAAACAACATTTTAAAAGACAAAATTTAAAGGACTTGTAATTAGATGGTCAAATGCACTAGGGAATTTGACTTTGAAAATGTTATATGGCCGCCATTTTGAAATTTATTATAAAGAAATACCATAACTTTTTTATTTATTAACCGATTTTTACAGTAAAAATGTCATTGGCTTTTGATTACAAAGTGCTTTAAATTTGATGACTTGTAAAATTTTGTTTTACTTGCGAGTTTTCATGGAATTTGACTTTGAAATATTTAAATGGCCGCCATTTTGAAATTTGATAAGTTTAATAAAAATTATTTTTGGAAAATGTTAAAAACCAGAAACTTAAAGTTCATACCAAGTTTCATAAAAATATCTCCAAGAGTTGTTGATTTATTAATTATTAAAAAAAATACAAAATGGTGGATTACGCCTAAACTAAGCCGAAATCGAAAAAATTGTATAATGCATTTTCAACTTGATTTTGTATGTAGAATCTGGTTCTGCATAGCACGCTACTCATTTTTGTCACACCCTGTATAACAATATGTGATCAAATCTTTCATTAAAAAACTATTTCTACCATATTGTCCAGTGGCAAAGGGAAGCGAGGTTTGTGGTGAGGTTAACTTCCCCGCAACCCTCTGTTATCTTGCTGGCCTTCAAGCCATCTCGGTACAGTACAGTCCCAGCAAGAATACTTTGTATAACGCTATGCTAGCTCTTACTGCTCTTACTGCAAATAGCCTGTAACCTGTGTTGTCCAGGCTGAAAGACTCTACAGGGTGGCAGCTGGTGTTCACGTCCCCACACATAGAGAGCTGCATAGAGCGTGTGGCAGTCAATGCAAAGCTGGGCGGGGGGGCGGCGCAGGGAGAGGCTGTGTCCAAGATGGTCGCCATCTCCTACGCCAACCATATCAGACTCTGGGGCATATCCGAACATGGAAACAGAACCAATATTGGTAATACTGCTTCCATTTGTGGTATTTTGTGAAACGTGCTAACATTGAAATTCAGCAGAATTTTTCTTTAATTAAAAACCACTTTCTACCGTTTGTAGGAAATTAAAACAAAAATTATGGTAGATTGATTTTTTTTATTGTTCAGGACGGTACCCTAACCATCAATGTTCGTGGTTTTGTATTTTTTAATTTAAAAAAATTGCCAATCTGTGTAATTGGCCAAATAATATACAAAATTATTTTTTTATAGCAAACAAGATAATCAAAATCTTAAGTCGAAAACTATTATTCTAGCGTAAATAGTTCGTAAGATGCTGATCCATAAAGTGTGACTAATCCCTAGAAAAAAATCAAAAGCGTTCATTTAATCTTGGCCACCATGTTATCTCAGAAACTACAAGACTTGCAGAAACCTTTAAATGGGGGACTTCCTGTACATTTTAGTGTCCATTGAAAATAAGAATTCATAATTTTTAAATTCATCAACCACTTTCATATAGTATCCAACTTAGAACTGTTAAATGGCTGATCCCACTTTCAATAGTTTTTATTAGACAATAGACAATATTTCTTTATTTACATATTCATTGAGAATAGTACAAGTGTCAACAATTACAAATAATTACTAGCGGTTATAATTTCAAACTGAGTAATTATTGAAGGGAGGGACCCTTTCTAGGTTGGTGTTGGCTGTCCCTCCCCATGTCACTGTGCCATACCTCAGGTGTGATTCAAAAATGGCGAAGTAAGCTACTTTGGCCGTGTCCAAGCCACTTACTTGTTTCATTCTACGAATTACATAGATGCCTGAGGAGAGCTTCTTACACAGCTGGTCTATATGTGGTTTCCAGGATAGTCTTCAGTCTGTTATAATGCCGAGGTGCTTAGTTGTTTCTTTTATTTCTACTTGAGGCATTGGTGTTAGTTGTGTGTTCTTATTTTTGGTCACATAAGTGATTTGTACTGTTTTTGTTTCATTTAGGACTAATCGTTTTCGGAACAGTATTGTTTAGTTTGATGAAATCGGTGGTTGTGTTTCTTTCTAGAGTGTCTGTTCTTTTATCAGATATAGTGAGGACTGTATCGTCCGCGTTCATGACTGTATGACAGTCGCTTTGAAGCCAGTCTGGCATGTCGTTTGTGAGGAGTAAAAGTATTACTGGGCCGAGCATGGAGCCTTGTGGCACACCTCTCATTACATCAGCAGTTCTTGAGTGGGCTTTCTGAATAGTGTTGTTATTGGTGTAACTGATCTCAACTAGCTGTTTTCTATATTTTAGATAGATTTCAAACCACTCTGCTTCCTTTCCTATTATGCCTAAAGTTCTTAGTTTTTAGAGTAGCCGGTCATGATTTAGTCAGTCAAACGCCTTACTGAAGTCTAAGAAAAGGCTGGTAACTGAGCAGCCTTCTTCCAGTTGGTCTATTATGTGTTCTGTAATTTGTATCAGGGCGGTCGATGTTGATCAACATTATTATCTATTAAACATTTAGACTAAATTAAAATAAATTTGTATTCTTTGGTGTTGTATAAAATATATATTGGCGGGTTTAGAGATAATGGCAGTGTAAGTGCAATTTTTTTTGTTTTTGATAGATCCTCTGGATGAATTTTCAGCAACCCTACTGAAAAACAGCTTAAAATTATTTATTTTTGACTGAGGTTGTCTGACTCTTAGGTACCTTCAATCTGAACGTGAGGGTGGAGTACTTGTTCTTCATCGGGAGTCAGTTGGTCGCGCTGTCTCCCACAGGCAAGATAGGAGTGTGGCATGCCATGACACAACACTGGCAAATACAAGATGTTGTGCCGATATCATCCTTTGATGTGGCCGGTTCCTTTCTCCTGTTGGGCTGCAACAACGGATCTATATACTATATAGGTAATGTCACTCTTTATTAAAATTTGTAGGAGTTATTGACCCAACAGAGATCAAGTTTATTTTCTGGCTCAAAGGAAATTTATGTTCATTATAAATTATCACAAACATGGATTTATCTAACATGCTGAACTTGATCTAATCACAATGCAAATTAATATTGTGTACCTCTGTTTTACTTCAATATACATGTATTCAAAATTTCACATATTAGCTATTTAGATAAGCTTACTAAACTCAAACTCCAAATTCTTAAACTAAAACGTGTTTAAAGAAACGGTTTTAATAATATGAGTTGGTGAACATTTTCAATATAAACAAAAACACTTCCAGATTATTCTTGATAATTTTGACAGTTGACTCTTTATTTTACGTCGAACGAGCGAAGTAAGGCACTCCTCCCTTATTTTTTCTAGGTGGTGTTGAGCTTTGGGTCTAGCTAGTTAAATTAAAATTATAAAGTGATGCCTTGTAATAGTTCAGAATTAACCATGAGCTTAATCACTTCACAAATCTTGACAATAACTGAATTTCTTTCAACACACGAAGCATTTATTTGTGATTTATTTTGCTATTGGTTTTAGAACAACTTAAAATTTTGGACTCTAGGTTATCTGTGGCAAGGGTTCTGCTTGATAAGATGAGGATTTGAAAGGCTCAATAAATTATTGATGAAATTGGCTCGAGAGTGAAGTCAAGTGCTGGACTGTATTTTGAATGTTTGGATCAGCACTTAATTTCAGAGAAGAACTAAAGTGTTCAGTTCTGATGCCAACATAGTAAAACGGTGAACACTCTATAACGCTATTTCTTCTGATTATGAACCCCTATTTTCCTCTTATTATTACACTTAATTAGTACTATTGGTCTTTAGCAATCAAAAGAAATGTTATTACAAAATCAGTAGGCCTATTAAACTTTTACTGTTGTACATTTATAGACATGCAGAAGTTCCCTCTCCGCATGAAGGATAACGACCTTCTAGTGACTGAGCTGTATCGTGACCCCTCTCATGACCCGATCACCGCCATCTCAGTCTACCTCACTCCCAAAACAAGTGAGTAGATTAACTGAGACTGAGACTGAGACATATCTACCTGGAACATATATATCAAACTGGTAAAAGAAACCTAACATGGGCCCCCAATTATTAATTTGAGTAATTTCGGCAATATTTATTTTTAAAATGCACTTTTTTTGAGAAAATTCTGTTTTAAAAAACCGTCTTATTTTAACACTTGGCCAGAAAAAATTTGGAATTAGATTACTCTGTTTATTAGGTTAAAGTAGTAAATAATCATGTTATACTTTTTTTATAGAATAATCACATATACAGAATAGTGACTTGTGTAAAAATACCCCCATCGCAGCAAACCCTGCAGGCATAGCAAATTTCAATTGCACCACATCCCAAGTTTTATAAAAATATATCTATTAATAAGCAAGCTGTAACATTCTATAAATTTTCTTAATAATATTATATGCTGACATCTTAGGTTTGCTGCAACAAGTACCCCCAAAAAGTTGGGTTTTAGATAAAAATCAAAAGGCCACAACCAAATGAAGCCACACACCAAATTTCATTAATTATAAGAGTATGCATAGGACAACTTTCTATGTTTAGCACTTAGAATATATCTTCAACAGATTGACGTAGAACAAAAATGTAAACACCTGAATGATTAATCTTTAGTGAGGAGCTGTAATGTTGGTTTAATAACTAAATTTGAAATTTAAAACATTTACCAATATTTTAAAACTATAATACTTGGTGAGGCTTTTCTCCAGCAGTATTATTTTATAGCTTAATTCATTAGTAGTCAAACCAAAATCTAAAAACCTTTTTCTCACAAGATTAAAATGGGAAATGTTTGTAACTTGTTTTATTTCAAACTTCAAGTTATAAAAGTCACTTTACACATTTCTGACAAATTTCATTGAAATCGGACATACATTATAGTTTTAATGTTTACAAATATTTATGAATTTAAACAAAAAGTGTTTTGTAACTGGTAGCCTCAAAAAGCTATGATAGTCTCAGCTTAGGTCTTATAATTACAAGCCACTAGTAATTATAAATGAACTGCAATGCACAAATACATTTGAGTTAAAACTACAATCTTTGAACAATCTAGTGAAGTGAAAAGAGACACACAGCAAACTCAAATTTTGATATAATAGTTAATCTACTGAAACGTCAGTATCCATAAATAGTCTGTGGAAATAAATAATGTAGTAGCTGGCCCGACAGACGTTGTCCTGTCCTAATGTCATTGAATTTGTTTTATGTCAGATACTCGTTCATTTTCAAGATGAGCTTGTTCGCTTCGCTCAATCGCCTATGAAAAAAGTGTTTGAGTTGCCATTCAAGTAGTCTTTTTATTTCCAAAATGAAAGGTGCCATTCAAGTAGTTTTTTGATTTCCTTAATGAACATATGTTTATGCCTTTCAAGTATGTTTAGATATAATCCTTGTTAACAGCTGTTTGGTGTAACTAACCGAACTTTGATCAAATCAATGGGAACTTTGAAGGTCAGTGGGACAGAGCCCTTAGGTCGGATTCAAAATTTTCTTTTATAAGAAATTTGTCCTGACATTAATGAACACAACAAAAAAAGAATTATTAAATTTGGTGCACTCATTCTCAAGTTAAGGTATGACAAAGTGAAATAGGGATTCATTTTAATATATTATACTAGCTGTTACCCGGCAGACGTTGTCATGCCTTTGACTATTACTAACTAAAACCAAGATCACCTGTTCAAGTAAACATGTCATTAGCTTTTATGTAAACAACAATATCTTTCCATAAGGTTTATATAGGAACCCTTTTGGTCCTCTTGGGAGGATCCCAATTGAGTAAGGACGAAATGGATGGCTTATAAACCTTCTCCGTGAAATTTTACATATATGTATATACCAAGTTTCATGGCAGACGGTCCAACGGTGTCCGAGTCCATAAACTTCAAATATATATACAAACAAACAAACCAACATCCTTTTTATAAATATAGATAGATTAAGATTTAAGCCACAAAATCTATTTTTCTTCCTCAAACCCAGGGAACGGTTAACTCACGTTTTATAAATCCTTTATCCTTGGGTCTTCAATCTTAATGTTTTTTAAATGAATATTAATTCCTTTAGTTGGAAATTAGATAATTTATTAATCACGAAGCGGTACACGAAAGTGTTATAGTTGATAGTAGGGGTGTGCGAATAGTGATTTCTGGCTCAAGCCGAGCCAAGCCGAGCTTTTTTTTTCAAAGTTCTCGAGCCGAGCTTTTTTTGATGGGAATTGTCTCTAGGAGTGTGCAATATACCGATAGTGGTTTTCTTTCTCTAGCCACGCCGGGCAGAATTTTTCAAAGTTCTTGAGCTTTGAGCATGTTTGATTAGGCCTATATGTATTCTTTATTTATATTATATTTAAAAGAATAAACATTTTATCCATTATGGTAATGTAAAATAATTTATAACTTTCAATATTTGTCATCTTTATTCACTTCTTCTAGATTCATTATTCCTTTGTTAAATAAATAAAAGCCTACAGTGGGAAAATAACAAAATAAGTACGGTAGGCTTCTAAACAGGAAGATTTATTGAGATCACTTGTTGATTGTAACGAACAATTTGTCTTTCAATATAAAGTAGTGAGCCTACATAGAGAACAAATAACGTAAAGGAAGAGAACGAAAAATTTGTAACGACTGATGAGCCCACAGTTTAACTAGTGCAGATATTACCGTATGTATTAATAGCCATAATAATAATAATTGACTATATGTCAATATGTACTCTCTATGTAGGCCCTAGCCTTGGGAATTGCCAAAACCCAGTAGCCTATATCTCATTCAACTGTTAGTAAATAGTAAATTTTAGGTTATCCTTTTATAAATATAAGATAGTTAAACCAGTCTTTATATCTTATTGTACTCACAAGAATAAGTTAATAATGTTGGTTCTATCTAACCTATTACCTAATAGACTTAATCTATTATATCTGCTTCTGAAACAGATGGTTTCAGAATTAGAAGGTGGAAGAGGATCGTCAATGCATTCTTCTTCCATCACAACTTTAACAATTTGTTAGCATACAATTACAAAATGATATGGTTTCTACTTCTGCAGACGTTTATTCATAAATTCAAACAATCCCGCGGAGTTAACAATTATGATTTTAATCGCACAGCTGTAGCGTAGCGTAATAAAAACACTGCGCCATTTTGATCGTGTCTTGCTCTTGGTTAGGGCCTTCGGCGTACATAGAATATAATCAACCTTTAAAATAATATGACCACTGGTATTATAAACATGTGTTACGTAAGCATTCAGAATTTTTATAAAATCCTTAAATTTTGTGAACCTTGTAATTCGTCAATTTTTTAACTATCCAATTTTTGGAGGGTACTAATTCGTCTGCACATTATAACGTCGTCATGTTTATTAGGCCTTTATCACCCAAGATGAGTGGAGTAAGGGTGAACACTTACTCTACTCATCTCGTACTCCACTCATCTCGTTCATTACGTACACCCTTGTCCTTAGCTGTTGGTCACGTTAAATCATTATTACATCATAATAACCATCTTCACTCAACGTCTTAAGGCAATTCGCAAAGTGGGTATGCCAACAGTGTTGCCAGATATAATTTCAGACTCCAGGGAATATAATTATTGTGTAATGTACGAATTTATAAGTTATAGAAAAGACTGTACCGATGCAACAATTAGACAAAGTGTTTTAATGGATTTTAGTTTTTTCCTGTGGTACTTTCTCTGGAGCAGTACAGTTATTGTATTAATTATTATTAACCGTAAAAGCACAATTCAACTGGGCAATGGCAACACTGCACTGCAAACTGAATAGTGTGATAGGTCCACTTGATGTGATTGAGCGTAGAGAAAGTAGCTCCATTGCGTTGGTTGATCACTGATCAGGTCGGCAGTTTAAAATATTACAGTACTCTAATGTTTGGTTATTTTTTACGAAGGACTGAAAGCATTAGCACTGCAGAGTTATATTTTTTATGGAATGGAGCTCTACCGACACAAACTACGAGAATTCTAACATTGATTCTGGAAAGTTGTTTTTAAATTGACTTTTGTAGACGACTATTTTCACTGGTCGGCGTTTCAAATATTCGGCTCGAACTTCGAACCTTTTTGCAAATCTCGAGCCGAGCCAAATACTGCAATATTCGGCTCGAAAAAGCTCGAAGTTCAAATACTCGCACACCCCTAGTTGATAGGGAGCAAACTATTTTTAGTGGATAGTCTTAAAATGTTTAAAGAACTCTGAGTTTTTCTGACAGTGAGCTCAGCTTGGGAAGAATGGGACACCATAAACTAGTTATTATATTTTTCTTATAGTTATAAGTTCATTATTAATACCCAGGAAAGTATAATATTTTAAAGTTTAAATTACTTTTTAGATTATAAATATTTGAGATATAATAACTTGTCTTCTCTTTATTCTATATGCATGTGTAGTTCTTTATTTTTTTTAGGTATATTGAAATGTATGTTTTTGCAACAATTTTTGTGCAGGGTGCATTAGTCCTGTAGTTTGGTTACTGACACAATCTTATCTGTTCTTCCATGGACATATTATCAATTGTTGTCCAAGTCCTCCCAGTAAAGGTATCAAAGCTATTTTATTTGATTTTATTGTTTGCACATTATAAATCACATATTGTATTTATTTCTAACATTCAACATGAATAATAATAGGAGTTCATGTGTGAGGTTGAATATTCTGACTCGGCGACTGGCAGAAATTTTGGTGCACATTTAAAAAAATGTTAAAATATATTTATTTTCTTCTTCCCAGTGAAAAAAAAACATAAAATTGTATGCACCTTATTGGAATTTCATGTGGGCTTGAAAATTATATAAACAATTCATCTTTTTTGTGTGTGAGCGTTTAGTTGTGTGTGTGTGTGTAATTAATATTATTTTTATTCTAATAAGCTATTGAAAATTGTAGACTACATATATGTCTAATTTATGCAAGGACTTTGAATTTTAAGTTCTAATTACGTTTTCAATACTTTACCTCAAATCAAAGTCTAAAAAGGCATTATGAGAAATAACTAGAAGATCACTATAATGATAACAAACAGCCAAACTCAACACTTTCTGAAAACCTCAGGTTATCTGATAAAACTAAAAACCACAAACCACAACTGCTGGACTGCATATTGGCTGGCTCATAGTAGACAATAGGAATGCATAGTGTTAGTCCTCTCAGTATACTATTTTTTAACACTTGTTCCTAATGTTTTCAACTGAAGGCTTTTTTTCACATTCATGTTATTGACAACGAGCTTATTACATCTAGAGTGCTCATTTGGGGTAACAAATTTAAACCTCTCTGGAGGATATTTTTGTAAACAAACCACAGAGGACAGTGTTTTCCAGCAAACGTATGTTAAGAAATATGATTCACATAAACAATTTTAATTTAAAAGAAGATATTGTGTTTCTTCCTTGAGTTGCATATTCATTAGCGATTTAAATTATTTAATCTTAAAAACAATTTAAATATAGGCCTAATATATTGTGTTTATGATCACTTTTTATTGTTTTCCGTTTGGATAATGGATGTACATAAATTGTAGATTGTATCGTTCCATAGTCAGTGGCAAGTTGGGTTGCCATGGGACCAGTGGGTGCAGAGGGTAAATAGCGGACACCATGTAGGTTTTACTATTTCTTGGAGATTAGCATGTGCTTGCACACTCTATATGTATTAAGCTCATCAGTTATTGATAGTGAATGTAAATGTTATTCTTATACCTACTGGTTTATCTTACCTAAAAGCAGTTTTGTTATCAAAAGGTTAGAGAAATATCATTGTTAGACTCAATTTTATCTGAATATTCCTTAGAAAAATGCTCTTATAAATATACATGGTATTAGACAATTGTATAAACAGTGCAAAGTTAAAAATACCCCCGTAGCAGCAAACCTGCGTACTCAGCGAATTTCTAATGCATATATATGTATCTTAACCCTTTTACTGCCGACCATTTTTTTTATGACGTCACCAAAAATGCCAGACCACTATTAAGATTTACTTTCCAAGACTGCCAGGTTCAATTAGACCAAATTTCACGCTCACATTAAAAAATTTGTAACTTTTTAGCGAATTTCCCCTATAGGGAAGAAGCTATTACCGTAGGTCTCATGGTAAGACTTAAGCTCGAGACCATGATAACTTTTCATTTTGAGGTCCCCAGATGCCAAAAACACCATTCGTTCAAATTTTTATATATGTATATATATATATATATATGTGTGTGTCCGTAAGCACGATAACTCTCGTAAAAAAGGTCCGATCTTAATTAAATTTGGTACAAATGTGTAAAGCGCCATTTATTTGAACGAGTTCGAAAACCAGATGAATCGCACCATCCAAAGGGGGGTTTTGGGGGTTTTGTACCCCAAAAATGGGTCTTTTGGGGTTTCCACATGTAATTTTTATTCAAATCAAATTTTAATTTTTACCATTTAATTCAGCTTAAAAAAACAAACAATTCGGTATTTTTATCATTGCTCTAAGTCAATTTGTTCCTGAGATATTGAAAGTGCTAAACACAGTACGTTGTCTAATGTTATTCTTATGGAGAAAAAGAAAAATTGTATATCTCGCTTATTTATAAACATAAACTGACAAAATTTGGTATTTGGCTCCATCTGGTTGGGGTTTATCGTTGTTTGCACAAAATACAAAATTTTCACATATTGTTCCCCTAGCAGCAAACCTAGGTAATCGGTCCCCATGTTATTCTTATGGAGAATAATTAATATTTTTAATATCGCTTGTTTGTGAATATATTTCTTATGAATCTTGTTAAGTGTTAATGTGTTATGTTATATATTCATTGGAAATTCGCTAAGTATGCAGGTTTGCTGCGACGGGGGTATTTATTTTTCATCAGAAATTTATATGTTAGGTCTTGTTTTATTTGTATTGATTTGTTTTTTTTAAATAAAATATATATTTTGGTGCATGTAATAGTTTTTTAGTTAAAATATATATATACATACATACAAATAAAAATATATATATTTGTTAGTTTGGACTATAAAAATGACCTCTAAAACTTATATCTCAACCAATTTTATTTATACATGTTGTAAAACAGGCATTAGTAAACACATACCAAAATTTTCATGCCATTACCTTCATAAATGCAGGAATTCTGATGTTTTTTTCCAAATTTATTCATATTTTCAAAATTGAACATAGTTGCATATACAATTGACAATATCAGTTTTTTTTTATAAAAACATGTACATTTGGCTTCTACATTGAAAAATGTTGTAAGGAACATAAAATAACACTAAAAACATACTAAAATAATTAAACTAACAACAAAAATATTTAGAATATTTGAGAAAATTTCACAAAAAACCCTTTCAACATGTGTGCTCACCGAAACAGGTAGGGTGAACACCTATTTACGATGGTATTTTCACTTACAGGCGATCCACTCCGCTTGTCCATTTTCGTAATGACATCAAAACTTTACTCACTAAACCACTGATAAATCCACAAACATAACCAACAAACCAACACTAGTAAACATAAACAACAATTGAAAGACGGACTGCAGACAACACTCACTACACAGAGCAACTGTGACTATGCACAGACGGTAGGGGGAATCAATGAGTATAACTTTATAGGTTATACAAGTCATAGAGTATAAATTGTACTTTTCTATGTTCCTCATAGTCTTGACAACGAGTATCTCAAGTTTCGTGGAATTTGGTAAACATTTAAGGCCAATAGGTTAGAAATATTAGACGTGCTTTATTGCGCACATTGGCGATTCTTGCACAATTAGTTTTCTTGCGCAAATGTGCACGTCGGCAGTAAAAGGCTTAATACCACATAGAGCCACATACCAAGTTTCATCAATATACATTCATAAATAAACGATTTATGACATTTTAATTATTCTCCATAAGAATAACATTGCGGCTGAGTATGCAGGTTTGCTGAAGCAAGGAACACAAAAAATGGGGTTTTTTACAAATATCAATATAACTCAAGTAGGTAAAGCCACATACCAAATTTGATTAATTTATTTTCATAATTAAGGGAGATAACTCGTTACTTATTCTCCATAAAAATAACATGGGGCTGAGTACGCAGGTTTGCTGCTACGGGAACTATCGGCCGAAAAATATTTTTTAGTGAAATATCAATAGACCACAACGATATGAATCAATATACCAAGTTTCATCAGGAAAAGTTCATAAATAAGCGAGATATACAATTTATCTTATTCTCCATAAGAATAGCATTGGACAACGTACTGTGTTTAGCTCTTTCAATATCTCTGTAACCATTTGACGTAGAGCAATGATAAAAACACCAAATTGTGCGTCTTTCTAAGCTGATTCCATGGCAAAAACTAAAATTTTACTTTTTCAAAAATTATATGTAAAAAGCTCAAAAACCCATTTTTGGGGTACAAAACCCCCCCAAAAAAACCCCTTTGGATAGATCGATCTGTCTGGATTTCGAACTTAGTCATAAATGCTGCTGTACACATTTATACCAAATTTCGTCAAAATCGGATGAATTTTACGAGAGTTGTCGTGCTCATGGACACATACAGGGTGAGTCAGACCACCCGTCCAGCATGTATAACAGGAGAACGGTTTGGTCTAAAGTCGTCAAACAAAATTATTTCCCACTAAAACACATATGGGCTATTTATTAACAATATTTTCATCAAAATCTATACACAAGATGTTCCAAAACTGAAGTTCACGGGTTCGAATCTCAAAATTTTCTTATTTAAATATAGGGAATATTATAATGATTTTAAAGGTCTCGTTAAAATAAACATTTCAACGAAAACATAATTCACTTATCTTTATTCGTTTCAAAATGGCGGCCATTTTTGTGTAAAATATTTTAATTTACGGAATACACTGTATTTTCTAAACCACTGCTCGTATCTTTTATCCAACTTAAATTTCTTACTCACGATAAACTCAGCTTTACTCTGGTATGCCACATGACAGGCTTTTTTTGAGAAAATCTATATTTCAAAAATTATTTATTTTGAAAATACCTAAATGCCCAAAATTCAAAAAAGTCAAAAGGTAGCGTAAGTCAAAAAGCATACCATTGACAAGGTCTTGTAAATCCTAGCACCTTTCTAACTTACACCAAGCTTGTATCTCTTTTAGTTTTTCTGCCGCAGCAAAAAATATTTTTTCCATATGGGTGCATGTTAATTGTACATAAGACATAAAACTAATGTGGACACAGAATACATGCAAGTGTTATGCAAATTAACATGTATTTCATATGGAAAAAAAGGTTTTTTGCTGATTGTAGAAAAACGAAAAGAGTTACAAGGTTGGTGTAAATTAGAACGTTGCTAGGATTTACAAGACCTTTTCAATTTTATGCTTTTTTACATACACTACCATTTGGCTTTTTTGAATTTTGGGCATTTAGGTATTTTAAAAATAAATAATTTTTTGAAATGTAGATTTTCTCAAAAAATCCTGTCATGTAGCATGCCAGATTAAAGCTGAGTTTATCACGAGTAAGAAATTTATGTTGCATACAAGATACAAATAGTGGTTTATAAAATACAGGGTATTCCGTAAATATCAATATTTTACACAAAAATGGCCACCATTTTGAAACGAATAAAGATAAGTGAATTCTGTTTTTGCTGAAATGTTTATTTTAACGAGACCTTTAAAATTATGTATAATAATCCCTATCTTTACATAAGAAAATTTTAAGATTCAAACCCGTGACCTTCAGTTTTGGAACATTCTGTACATAGATTTTGATGAAAATATTTTTAATAGATAGCCCGTTTGCGTTTTAGTGGCAAAGAACTTTGTTTGACGACTTTGGACCAAACTGTTCTCCTGTTATACATGCTGGACGGATGGTCTGACTCACCCTGTACCAATATACATAATATACAATATATATATATATATATACAGGTTCGAACAAATGGTGTTTTTGGCATCCGGGGACCTCAAAATGAAAAGTTACCATGGTCCTGGGCCTAGGTCTTACCATGACGACTACGGTAATAGCTTCTTCCCTATAGGGGAAATTCGCTAATATAGTTAGTACTACTGTGTTTAATTTCAAGGCTAATATTATTTAAGCACGGATTATCTATGAGCACCCTACTCTCTTAATACCTGGAACATGGAACAAAACACATACTCACATCTCTAAAAACAACTTTTTCTTGATTAATAAGTATAAACAGCCTGAAAGATATGTGTGATCTAATGCAAGTTGTACTTGAATCTTATATAATTGTGGTTTTCTTTTAGTTGACAAGGGATCTGCATGTAAGATCTGTCTATTAAAGACCACTTTCGTAGTTTAGACCCCAAACATGGCATTATAAACAAATATTTCCAAAAAAGTAATAAACCTTTACTATTCTTGTAGCTTTATGGAATAAGTTAACACCTTTTAGTATTTGCTTACTTTCACTCAATGGTAAAAAGTTAGGGGCATCCTAGATGGATAGTTAAAAATTTGTCAGCGATGCCAGCGACATTGTTGTCTATAATAGCAGACAAATAAATTGTCAGTTGAGGGCGTGGTTTCCGGGCTATCAGCCAATAGTAGACGTGCTGCACTGCCAAAACTCCACACCAGCTGATCAGAATAACATTCAAGTGATATTTTTATATGGCGAAATGGCGCTACAGCCCACCTTTCAATTTAAATGTCCGCTATAGGACAGTGGCTACATTGATCGGCAACCACTGTGAGGGCAATGACGCATCACTTGTGGGGTTGTGGCCCCGTTGTTTAACTGTAACTAGTTATACTCAGAGAACTTCAAAAGTACATAATATATGAATATTAGTGACATAAGTCACAAAAAGTCTGCTCAGCAATGTTTGTGTCAGGGGACCAAGTTGTTAAACTGAAAAGAAAAACAAGCCCAGTGTGAAGGCGAAATACGATCGTGATTATATTTACTTATCCAAAAAATGATGAGTAAGACTCCACCCTAGCTGGGGTAAGCAAAAACTGATGTCACACATATCTGTAGTCATTCCCTAACACTGGCCATGTCGCATGTCTAGCTAGGACAAGATGCCTCATCGTGTGATTGTAATGTTTGCCTTCACTGTAGTAGCATCGCTGACCGATTTGTCATCATCCAGCCAGGGCACAGGCTAAAGGTTAAGAGTATTAATATGTAATAATTGATATCCAGTTCATACGTGTTCAAATATCTTTGTCATGTCTTAAAATGATTGCTTATAGTACTACAAGTAACTACTACTCCTACAAATCATGGAAAATGTATTCATACACTCTGGAATGTCACCTACAAGTTTGAAAAAATAACAATGGTGACGCTGCTTTACTAAATAACTAAATGGTGTTATAATAGGTCATTTGATCCAGTAGTTGCCACACATTGGTCCCATATAACTTTTTTCAATTAAAGCTGTAAGGTAATTTTTATTTTTGAGACACCCTTCAATGTGTTTCCCATTGTTTTTGAATCAATTTAAAAGTTCTTTGCCAAAGGTGCATAAGCTTCTTAGAGAATTTGGAACTGCACCGTTTGGACACACTGTCATTCATTATATGTAGGTCCATTGCTCTTTTTATATGTTTACTTTGCATTGCTTATTGCTCCCACATAGTATGAGATACTGAAAAATAGGAGTAAAAGATATTAATATCACTATCTTAAAATGTAATTCATCATTATGTCACCATACATTATATAATATGCTATACAAATGTTATTGTAACTTTTTAATTTATGTATAATATATTGGTAGTGTACTCTTTGGCTCATTTTTCCTCAGTGATGAAATCAATACTTCATCACAATAAATAATGGGTTTGGAATTTAAATTTAAAAAGGCTGGTAATTTATGTAAATTAAAAAAGAAAAGAAAAGAGGTCCTAATACAGACCCTTGGGGTACACCACAAAAGCATCCTTTCCAATTAGAAAAATTGATTGTGCTGTTTAAAAATATCACTATTCTGTGAGATATATTATTTAAATAAGATTTCATCCATTTGTAAAGCAATTTGAGAAAAATTGTAAAATTTGAGTTTTCATAATAAAAAATGTCATGTACAACACAATAAAAAGCTTTGGACAGATCATAATAGAAACTGCTATATTCTGTGTCCTGTCCAAGCCATAGTTCCTCCCACAGGAAGTCAGATAAAGCTTGAGAATAGTGTTTCGTCCAGATCTGAACCCATGTTGTTCTCCCACCAAAATCTTGGATCAACAAATTCAAAACGAATTACTTTAGTTAGGTACACTAATGAGGTCTTGAATGACATATTTGCTTTTGTAGAAGTAGAAATTATCCTTATCTTTTTGTCCTCTTTACATGGACCTGAGAGCTGTGCATGAAACATATTCCTCTCCTTTAATGTCCGTTAGTAAGTTGGGAATTACTAGGAAAAATTACAAGTCTTAGATTTGAACACACACCAGAGCCACTGCTACAAATTCAGACTTGTCCACTTAACCACTATGCCTCTGTCTCACAAGTTAACCAATATGCCACAAGTTGTTTTTAACCCTCTGTTTCTTACAAAGCATATCTGTAGAAGCTCATAAGCTCAACCTCATTGTTGTAGGCTTGTGTGGCAACTGGATAGAGATAGCGTATGGGACCAGCTCAGGCACTGTGAGGGTGATAGTGCAGCATCCAGAGACAGTGGGCCACGGACCACAGTTGTTCCAGACCTTCACTGTACACCAGAGTCCTGTCACCAAGGTAGGTTCTGTTGTAGCTGGATACAACTACAAAACCTACCAGCTGAGATTCTGTTTGGGAGACAGTGCAACACAACCTCTCCAGGCCTTCAAAATCCATTTGTAGACAAAACTGATTGTTTATAATTCATTGTAGTAATAATTGATTTTGTTGTGGTTTTAAGTATTTGGCTTATTCAAGATGCAATGTAGAGTGATAAATTGTCAGTTTAAGTTATCAGTGTCGCGCAATTGGTAATCATTTGGAATTTGGAACCGGATAAGATCCAAAGTACTCTTTTAATGTTGCTCAATTCAATTTACAAACTTCTCCCTATTTCACCAACCAACCAGTTATATTCAGCTACATGATATCAGTTTTTATGTAAGAGTAAATATCAAAACCAATCTAGTTTACTACCACTCTTTGACACCTAATAGCTTGTGTCTGTTGGTGATTTGCAGGTTACCCTGTCAGAGAAGTTCCTAGTGTCGGTGTGCTGTGAGTACAATCACGTTCGCACTTGGAGTGTCACCAGATTCCGAGGGATGATCTCCACACAGCCAGGCTCCACCCCAGTGGCTTCCTTTAAAATTCTGTCTCTTGAGGAGGTTGAACCTTATGTTAGCTATGCTGCTGGTAACGATTGTGGTATGTTCATTAATTTAAAATATTCTTCTTCTGACATTATTTTGTAAGTTTCTTTTTGTTTTATGTTTTTCAGTGATAGTGGATTTTGTTTTGTTATGATACGGAATGGTCCAAACTGTGGTATTGTTATTTTCTTATGTCAACCTTATCGTAGAAAGCATTACTAATTAATTGCCTATTGACAATCGTACCTGAGTACACTTTTAAGTGGTCACGGGTTCGGTTTTGAACTGTTGTCCTCTAACTACCCTTGGCGTAGACAAGCAAATAGGAAAAAGTGTAAACAAAATTTACAATATTTTGCTCAGAAAATACTATCTAAAAGTAGGAGGGGAGCACTTTAACCACTGCATTACTCAGTCAGTAGAACAGTATGTAACTTTATTTAATTTACAGAAAGCAATGAATCTTGATAAAAGAATAAAAATCTATTCACGGTTACAAAAGCATTGACAAATTCATTTTTCAGCATTACTTTATTATTAATAATGTCATTATTCTAAATTTACATGAAAAGTAATTACAAAGAACAACAAAAATTATATTATAAAAAATACAGTTAATAAAAGTTCAGAAGAAAACCTGTTATAAAACAGATATGTAACATAACAGTAAACAAATACTATCCTATTTATTCATTTAACCTTAGTAGCCTCCTCAAATGTGTATGTTAGTAAACAACCTGAATCTAAAACAAACAACCTGAATCTAAATACCTATTCAGCCCGATGTGTAACTCACTCACTCACGTATACGAATTCTAGACCACTTGCAGATGAGTTAGAAACGTGAAATTTAGCATGTAGGTAGCTTGTACCTAGAAAATCAATGGGACATTTTCAAAAGTTAAACATTTCTATTTTGAAACCTCTAATTTTTATCTTGAAAATTGGAAATTTCAACATTGGCCTTAAGGAGTTTCAAATCAAAACAAAAGAAATCGTAACAGCTGTAAAAAAATATCCAATAAACTGTCAAAGTAACTTTCACATCTTAGAGTATAAACAAATAAAAACCGCGTCACAACAAACCTGCATACTCAGCGAATTTCCAATGAATATATAACATAGCACATTAAAACACTTAACAGGATTCATAAGAAATATATTCATCAACTAGCGTTATTTAAAATATTAATTATTCTCCATAAGAATAACATTGGGGATGAGAACGCATGTTTTCTGCTACAAGGAACACAAAATAATGGGTTTTTATGAAAATATCAATAGAACTCATCATAGTGAAGTCACATACCAAGTTTCATCCATATCCATTCATAAATAATCGATATATAACATTTTAATTATTTTCCATAAGAATAACATGGGGACCAAGAACCTAGGTTTGCTGCTACGGGAACCATAGGCAAAAAATTGTTTTTTTTGTGCAACAATAATAAACCACAACCAGATGAAGCCATATACCAAATTTCGTCAGTTTACGTTCATAAATAAGCGAGATACCAAATTTTTCTTTTTCTCAATAAGAATAACATTAGGCAACGAACTGTGTTAAGCACTTTCAATATCTCAGTAACAAATTGACGTAGAGCAATGATAAAAATACCAAATTGTTTGTTTTTTTATGCTGAATTCAATGGTAACAATTCAAATTTGATTTAAATAAAAATGTTCTAAGGAAACCCATTTTTGGGGTACAAAACCCCCCAAAATCCCCCCTTTGGATGGTGCGATTCGTCTGGTTTTCGAACTCGTTCAAATAAATTGTAATTTTCAAATTTGTACCAAGTTTCAATAAGATCGGACCTTTTTTACGAGAGTTATCGTGCTTACGGACACACACACACATATATATATATATATATATATATATATATATATATATATATATATATATAAAAATTGTCAAAATTGTGGGAGTTTGGCAATTTGCAGGATGATGATGGGAGACGGCTCAAATTAAAGGTCTCGATCCCAGGGACCCGGGAAAAATATCAGTATTTCTAAAATGTTACCAGCAAACGAGAAATAACGTATAACATCCCCCATAAGAAAAGCATGGGGTTTTAAGAAGGTCTGCTTTGTTTACATTAAAACATGTGATTGAGTGTCTACTTTCTTTACTAACTGTTCCTACTTATATATCGTTTTATTTTCCTCAGCATGTAAGTATTAGAGCAAGGTTAGGGGCTATGGCCCCTTCAAGCCACTAGTTAAAATACTAAAGCTACATAATATCATAACCATAACATATATAATGTATAATAGTTTACAATAATTTAGGTAAGAAAGTTATAAGATATTTTGGTTAAAATAAGTTGTTGGTTGTAAAATTGTTGTATAACATATTGTTTAGACGTTGCTTTACAGAGGATTTTTTTAAAATTTAGTTTCTAACTTTTGTTTATTTAAATAATATTACATTTACAAACTGTTATAAAATTTTGGGAGTAGCAACAATTTATATTTACAGTAGGGGTGTGCGAGTACTCGAAACTTGAGAGTTTTCGGCCGAGTATTTCAATACTCAGACTCGAAGCATTGAAAAATACTCAAAAGTTAAGCATTTCCTGCCAAATTCCGGACAATCACTAATGATTGGGACCGGCCAAATCGCGTAGTAACGGCCACAAAAGGCGGTAGCATCACGTAAAATCAGCCGAAAATGACGACTAGAAATATGAATTGGTCATATAAAACATCCGAACGTGTGTAAATGACGACTGGACCGCATAATTTCGGCCATAAATGATGACGGAAATTATAATATTGGCCAACAATTATGACTGGATCACGTAATAAAGGCTGAAAATGGCGTCGGCGTACATAATATCAGCAAAGTGGCGACCGGGCCACTTAATATCAACAAAAGTGACAACCGGGCCACTTACATATCGGCATTAAATAACGATTTCTTCATCTAATATTGATTATAAAGCATTATCCGAACCAAGTGATACTGGCCAAATGACAACCGGACCGTGTTTTATCAGCCGGAAGCGAATGACAAACCGTGTTTTGTTTGTCAATACATAATCCAGTTTAATTGTACTGGCCAACAATTTGTATTGCTACTCATGTTTTAGTTAGAAGCTATTTGTAGATTATCAAGTCTGGAGTGGTATCCAAATCCTATTACACTATTTGAAACTACCAACTGATGGCAAATACTTGCTCAAAATACTCAAAACTCGAGAATAAATGGGGCTACTCGACTCGATTAAAATAATCACTTCTCGCACATCCCTAATTTACAGTAATCAATATGTAGAATAATCAACAAAAGTCTCTTTAAACTTTTCATAAAACAGTTTTTTTTTACATTCAGGTCCATTTGGAGAGCAGGATGATGAGCAAGTATTTGTCCAGAAAGTTGTTCCAGAGACACCAGAGCTATTCGTTCGCCTAGCTTCTAATGGCAGAAGGTAACAACTTAAACAAAAACTTTTATAACCAATCTGTCATTTCAGGGTAAATATGTTTGCAATATGAATATTATTGAAGCTGTTGTGGCTAGTGTCAATAACTACCCATCATGACAAACTTCCCATTCACCAAGCCTATACACGCTTATATGCTTAGCTGAAACCTTGTTAACCCTTTGAGCGCCAAGACCAACCTTTTCAATCTGCCACAAAAAATGTTTAATTACTAAAGAATATATTTATATACACATTACATAATATTTCATCTCCATTGAAGACTTCTTATGAAATCTGTGTATCTTATGAAATCTTATGAAATCTGTGTATATCTTCTTCTTGTTGATTGCTTCAGATGAGTTAGCTGTGTATCCCCACATTTTTCAATGGAACTTCTAAGCCAAGTGATTTTCCTTTGTGAACCTAATTACTGTAAGGCCATTCTACACGAGCGGGAAAACCGCAACGGGATTCCAGCATCGGGGCTGCGCGCTCAACAGGAACCATTGAGTTAGATTGGTCTGTCTACACGAGTGGGATTCCCGTCGCGGGAGGACGCGTCAGGAGGCGGGAGCGCAGAGCTGATGCGGACATCGGTGTCAATCCCACGACGGGAATCCCGCCCAACCATTCTACACGTAGCGTTTTACTGCGCGCACACACACACACACACACACCCACGGACGGACAGAGAGAGAGACAGACAGACAGACAGAGAGACACACAGAGAGAGAGAGAGAGAGAGAGAGAGAGAGAGAGAGAGAGAGAGAGAGAGAGAGAGAGAGAGAGAGAGAGAGAGAGAGAGAGAGAGAGAGAGAGAGAGAGAGAAGAGAGAGAGAGAGAGAGAGAGAGAGAGAGAGAGAGAGAGAGAGAGAGAGAGAGAGAGAGAGAGAGAGAGAGAGAGAGAGAGAGAGAGAGAGAGAGAGAGAGAGAGAGGAGAGAGAGAGAGAGAGAGAGAGAGAGAGAGAGAGAGAGAGAGAGAGAGAGAGAGAGAGAGAGAGAGAGAGAGAGAGGAGAGGGAGAGGAGAGGGAGAGGGAGAGGGAGAGAGGGAGAGGGAGAGGGAGAGGGAGAGGGAGGAGAGGGAGAGAGGAGAGGGAGAGGGAGAGGGAGGAGAGGGAGAGGGAGAGGGAGAGGGAG